>JAMKQA010247612.1:0-14445 GCA_024699735.1 Posidonia australis
CCCCATGCGTAACCAGAATCCTTACCCTTTCTCTGGCTCGCATTCACCCTGCATTATCCATTTTGCACGGAGCACACATTCATTGAGCATATTGTCTCGCCTCTTGATTTTCTTGAGGTTCTTCTTGGTTTTCCTCGTCTTTCCATTAAAAGACTAGGTGACGACTCCATTTTCCTTTTCTTTTATCCTATCCTTGCGCCTTCACCATCTTGACATAGCTGTGACCCCCTTCCCGCCTCCCTCCGGGTCGGGCACGGTCATAGCAGGCATTCAATTCCCTCGTGGGGGACCCCATGTGTTAAACATTCAGTACGCTAACGATACCATTCTGTTCTTAGCTGAAGGCCCAGAGAATATTGCCAACATTAAACATATACTTTGTTGCTTCCAATCATGTTCGGACCTAAAAATCAATTTCCTTAAGTCTTCTCTCATTGGGATTGGGGTAGGCCAAGAAGCAATTAAGAATGCATGCAAGTCTCTAGGATGTAACTCAGCTAAGCTACCTATTACATATCTGGGTATGCCTCTACATTATAGGAAAGCCACACGTAAGGATTGGACTCCTGTTATTGAGAAGATATCTTTAAAATTGGCTCATTGGAAAGCACATTTTCTTTCCCTTGGCGGAAGGCTGACGTTGATCAATTTAGTATTATCAGCCATTCCAACTTATTTCTTGTCTGTTTTACATATGCCTAGACAGGTAGAAAAAGATATAGACAGGATTAGAAGCAACTTCTATGGAATTTTGACCCTACTTCTAAAAAGAGAGTGCATTTAGTCAAATGGGCTTCTCTTTGTAGACCTAAGGAGCAGAAAGGTTGGGGGATTATTAACCTTAGAAACTTCAATTTAGCACTCAAAACAAAGCTATTATGGCAATTACTTTCATGAAATTGCCATGTGAAATGGAAAGAGTTAATTAAGGCCAAATACCTCAATTCACTATGGCCTAGGGTTCTATTAAACACTTCCACAAACAAAGGTTCCCCTCTATGGTTCAGTCTTAAAAGCAGTTTTACTATTCTTAATTGTTTCTCTACATACCATTTGCGGAATGGGGAAGACACCTTATTCTGGGAACACAATTGGTGAAGTGGGACCAAACTAAAACTCCTCTTCCCTGACCTCTACTCTGTTAGTAAAAGGAAAAAAGCTTCCACCAAAACTGTATGGGAGCTATTTGGGGAAGACTTTAGCAAGTTGATTGACCATTCTAAAATTCATCTGCGTGATTATCATATTCTGCAATTCCAATTTGATTCTCTGGTGTCTATCATCCATTCCACCTCATTGGGGGAGGAGGAGGACATCCTCTCCTGGACTCCTTCCACTACTTCTACTTTTACTGTTAAGTCCTGCTACAAGGTCTTAAACGATGGTGGACTTAGATTTACATATTTGGAACATATCTGGCAGAGCTGGGCTCCGCTGAAAGTCAAGCTTTTCTCTTGGTTGATACTCCATAATAAGAATCTGACTAAAGAAAATTTGGCTAGAAGAGGTTGGTATGGTTCACAAAACTGTATTTTTTGTGACTCCTACATTGAATCTAATACTCATTTATTTCTGAACTGCAATTATGTTCATCAGATATGGTATTTTTTTGTGCCTTCATATTTATACCCTGGTTACAATAGCATACATGACATGTTTGTACATAAACATGTTCTTAAATTTTCTTTAAATAACTGTGGTTGGTATGTCTTACTTCAAGTTATCCTCTGGTTGATTTGGAAAGAAAGAAACTGCAGAATATTCCGAGACTCTTCCAAACCTTATGTTGTTATTATTTTGGATGCCATTAGACTAATGAATCAATGGCTAGATACTCTTGCTTCAGGGTTTGAAAATGATGCTTTGCTGAATTCATTAGCTACTATGAACGCTGCATGGACCGCGAACCAAGCCTCCAACCTTAATACTTCTAGGGATTCTTCGGAGACTCCTCACCCTCACCCTCATACCTCGGTCGCAGACATGCACGAGCCTATCCCTGCTTCTGATATAGGACAGTAGACTTCCATTAATCCTTGAATTCCAGTATAACTGGGTGACATGTATCTATTTGACAAAAACATTAACTTTTCGTCTTTTTGTGATATTTTAGACAATCGATGCTTTCCTTGGAACTTTAAATTAATATAACTTAACAATATCAAAAAAAAAACTCTCTAAGCAAACAGTTCACCTCACGACTAAAAAGGCAACGGCAAAGGTACAGGAAGAAACGAGTTTTATCCAATTGGATGGAAAACATGCCTCAACGCTTTTGGAAGTTGAATGACTTAATTGAGTATGCGAACATGAACGCGAATAGAACATCAAAACCAATCATTGCGACTGCGGCGTAACCCACAAATTCATGTTTGTATCTGAAATATCGCGTCAGGAATGCTCCCACGGTTTCACCTGTTTCAGCGATTATATCCTCTACATCCCAATACTGTGAAGTAAATAAGCCACGTAGGGTCCATGACAATGGGCAAGCCCAATAATACCATCTCCACCAGATAGGAATTCTCTGCAACAGAAAGGATCGAAGTCTCAGGATTTGGATAGATGATATGGATAATGAAGAATGCATTGAATCGGTAGCTTACAGGTCGAGGAATTATGAATCCTGCAAATAAGTTCCATATGTTGTAAAATATTGGCGCGACTACAGAAGCTATGGTGTTATTTGGAGTCAACCCGACTGCCATCATCCCATAATATGTGAAGTATAGGAATGTGGTGAACATGAAGAAAAGAAACCAAGCGAACTTGGCTGCCGTCCAATGGAAGTTAATCATAGCATAGACCATGACAGTGTATATCAGAGCCTGGAGGAAGACATATGGAATCTCTATCGCAACCTGCATACAGGTAATATGGTCAGTTTGGTATAACGCCAGATAAATTTTGATCATGTCGTATCCTAAAATTGAGAAGGTCAACCTGTCCAAAAGCATGTGGCAGAGCCGAGTACATTCCGGCGCCCTTCTCTCTATAGAAAACTGTCCGTTCAACGTCAACAACAGGTTGAATCATTTGAGAATTTTGTACACCAATGAACATTACTGCAGCATATACTGCACCCCCGGCATCCAGCAAATCTTGCATTTTATTCCTGTGGCATTTCCGATTATAATGCCATAAAAAAAAAAAAAAAATTTCAACCTAAAGAAATTACAAGAGTAAAAAGTGGCATGACTAGAAGCATACATTTTGGAGCCTAATCTCCAGAATATGGTTCCGAACAAAAAAGCTGTGATAGCAGTGAAGAAAATCCTGGTCGCACTGTATGCTGTATTGCGCCAATATGACTTGTGCTGTTTCCATAGGCAAGCCATGCATTGCATGCAGTAAGACCGTGAATATTGGGTAGGGAAGTAAAGGTCCTTAGATCCAGGACTAGGTTGCCGGAGTTCCTTGATCAGATCCTTGTTTCTCCTGGAAAAGATAGAAGATTAGAACACACCGGACAGGATAAAGTAATCAAAGAAATCTAATATTATCAGTAACAAAGTGTGTATGTTCTACCGATATAGTTCAGATTTCTTATATATCTCACTGAAGTCGACACCCAAACGTTCTTCCTGTCCCAGAGTAGTCACTTCTAGCATCCAAGTTGCAGGGTTGTACCCCTCCTTTATCTTGCTTACACCATCAATTCCCTTCAGAAAATAAATCCATAGCTCAGACTGGCTTATATTAGTATATAAAAAGGAGTAGTTACATCTGCTTTGATCCATTTGCCTCACCTCAAAATAGTTAATCAGATGGCATGAGTAGCGCCCTAGTGGACCTACATATATTTCTTCTCCTCCACGTTTAATGAGAAAGAGCTACAATTTGTGTTAAAAAAGATGTTAGCAGTCTGATATAAGATCGTGTCATTTCTTGACAACATTAGATAGATTTTGCATTTAGTGTTCACCTCATCAAAAGCTTCGAATATATCAATACTAGGCTGGTGAATTGTGCACACCACCGTCCTTCCGGTGTCAACTGTATTCCTCACCGTTCTCATCACAATTGCAGCCGCCCTTGCATCCAAACCCGAGGTAGGCTCGTCCATAAAAATAATGGAGGGGTTGGCAACCAGCTCGACAGCGATTGTAAGTCTCTTACGCTGCTCAGTTGACAGCCCATTCACACCAGGTAATCCAACCATTGCTCCTCTTAGTGACACCAACTCTACTAGCTCCATCACCTCCTCCATAAACATCTGGCATAATGAAAAAGTGCGCTCCTAATACACTATACAATGATTGACAAGCAACTAAAGTTCACGTTAGAGAGATACCGACCTTTCTTGTGGTAGAATCAACCTCTGATGGTAATCGGAGCCATGCTGAGTAGAGAAGAGACTCGTATACTGTGACATGAGGAGAATGAATATCATTTTGTTCGCAATATCCAGATATTCGAGCAAATGTCTCCTGCTTCTTTGGGTACCCAGATACAGTAATGTTTCCCTCTATGTACCCCTCTGTCTTCCTTCCAGCCAATACATCCATCAGAGTTGTCTTCCCTGCTCCACTGACACCCATCAATGCTGTAAGCACCCCTGGTCTGAATGATCCACTAAGATTATTCAAAAGAAGTAGTCGATCCCCTCCTGTCTCTTCACTTCTCATTTCCTGCATATTTCAAAGCGTAGCTACTCTCAACTGTCACCAGCAATCGAAAATGTGGGTGCCAAGATCTCCAACATGAAAGGAGCAAGCAGTTTTGAAGAAGTTGGGCTTACAGATGGCATGTCTACAAAGTATTTGATGTCGTCAAAGGTGATTGAATGAGGAGTAAAAGGAAGAACCATGCCTTTCTTATTTTGATTAGGTTTGGACAACACCTGACCATCAACTCCTGCAATTATGTGAAACATATTCAGTAGACATATATTCCTACATTAACGTAGACAAATTTTGAGCTGACCTCTGGAGACAGAGTGCAACGAAGAATTCATTTCTTTGGAAGATTGTCCAACCATTTTTCCTGTTCTGTTGGCTTCCCTTTCATTCAAGGTCTCTTCAGAAAGAACAGTCTGTCCTTTCCCAATCGCTGTAGGCCAAATTTAATTTTAGTACAAAAATCAGAGAGCAAAAGGTAATTGAGCATCCCTGGTTTTGGCTAGTACTTACGATCAAGATAAGTGAGTACCAAGGCAAAGAGACCATTTAGGAGAAAGATGTACCCAATTAGTCCACCAACACCAATCCAATACCAGTAGGATTCTGGAAAATAACCACGAGATCGTAGTAATTGCATCCCAACTGTTTCTACGCTTACTGTTGCATTCACAACCTGTACAGGATGGTCATCATTTGATCTCAGAAATAAAATAACTGTGATAAAAGAAGGAAGAGTTTGCAATGTCAAGCTAGCATCCTCACATGTCTCCAACCATCTCCTAGGAATTCGTTCACAGCAACAGCATTCTGGGCATACATCAATGGTGATGCCCAGTAACCCCAAATCCACCAATTTTTTATGCTTTCTGCACAAGTTGGTCAACAGTTTTGACAAGAATAACAATGAAATAGTGGGCATGTAAGAGATTTACTGAAAAAAAATGAAATTTTTATTGACGCACAAGTAGATCATTACTTCGTGATAAAACAAATCCACCAAGTACAAGAAGCACAATCAGTGAGAAGGTTCCAAGTGTCATTGAAATAACCATATCTCTACCCAATCCCGCAAGGAAACGGAAAAGTCCGAATGCCATCTGGCTGACCAAAACGTATATCAGATATTGTTTAAACATCCTGCATCAAAAACAATAAATTAATTTCTTTTCCAAAAGATGATATATATCATGTTATGTGACATGTAATTTCTACCTAAATAACTTGGTTTCAGTTGGACGTTACCTTGCAACATTTGGATCGAACCCCGTCACATAATATGTCATCCCAACCCAAAGAGCACATTCCATGAGTGATACAGGAATTTTAAGGACCCATGCTGGAATAGCGAATGCCCATGCTGGATAGAAATTAAGATCTCTTTGCTTGTGGAAAACAGGAAGCTTTGCAAGGCTCATTGCAAGTTCAGCAAATCCATTGAAAAGATGACTAAGAAGACCAATAAACAAAGCTGCCAAATATATATTGGCATCCTCGTAGCTATTATGATGGATCCTTGTACGTATAAACACTGTCATTGTGACAGATGCAGTGATAGCAAGCTAACATGGAAGAAACAAAAGGTAAGGTACTGTTTCATTGACTGAGGAAATGTGAGTTTCATGCCAGAGTAAACAAAGATGGAAACTTTTATGTCATTTACTTCCTAGCACATGCCATTTTTTCTCCAAATTTTAACACGACAGGATGAAACTATCCAACCAAGCTTGTTCCAGGTCGGATCATGTTGGAAAGTAATTGGCCCATACATGGAAGTTTTACTTATATCTGATGACATCTTAAAAGAGATTGCAGATTATGATATATGAACTCAAATCATTTAAAAATATAGAAATACTGTGACTAACGCTATGTCTAGAACTATTTCTCTCCCAGTGTTGGTAGCAACAGGTCACCTTAAGGCAGTGCAAGAAATTTTCGATGTGGTCAAAATTATTTAGTAGTGGACTTTCCATAGTCAAAAAGCGTATATCATCACTTATTTCTAATAAAATTTATTTCTGTTCTTTTTCTCAAAATTTAAGGCATGTTGCACGAGCCTTGGGTTGTATAGGTGCTGTTTCTATCCAGGAGGCAGGTTTAGAGCTGGGAAAGAAGGGGAAGCATTGTCAATGAGGCACTTTTTGGGAATCCTTTCAACCTGACCATACATATGATGAAATAAACTCCTATGTAGTATTGAATTCAAGCTATACCCTTATTAAGCATTAAAGTACAATATAAAAACCATGGACACAGATACTTACTTGAATAAGTTTGACGATGTAAACAAATGAGTTTCTCTTCATTAGCAGATATTCTCGAGACATGCAAATTTTGAGAAATTCTGTCTTGCTAACACCATATTTTGACGTCGTTAAAGCTGCCGGATGGTTCTTGCTCTTGTCGAATGGGGTAGAAAGTCCAGCTTGCAAGTTGCAACCAACATGAAATGATTGAAATGCAGCTGAAAATTCTTTTACAGGAACAAAGCGATATGGCTGATCCTTGTGTGCCCAGTATTGACCCTGGTCTTTTCTTGATGTAACCTATAAAGGCATAGAACTAGTTGATTCCAACTGTCACAATCTTAAGGATGATAGACACAGTGATGTCTCACAGCTTACTTCTTGCAAGAAATCTGCGACACCCTTTCTCTCGGGGCACTTGAACCCCATTGTTTCAAAGAACTTGACAACATGCTCGCGTGGACCTTGATAGACAATTTGACCTTCCGATAGTAGAATGATATCATCAAAGAGTTCAAAGGTTTCTGGAGCTGGTTGAAGCAATGCAATCACTGCTGTCCCATTGAGAATGTGAACACTCTGCCTGAGAGAATTAATTATCTGGAAAGTTGTTAAACTGTCCAAGCCAGTAGATATCTCATCCATAAACAGTGCCCTGGCAGGACCCACAAGCATCTCCCCTGTCAGAGAAAAAGAAAAGTAAACAACAACAACGAATTTTACTTGAAATGTAGAACAATCAAAGCTTTGCATGCTGTAATGTTTTTGTTATTTTACCCGTTGTGACACGTTTCTTTTGACCTCCAGAGATGCCTCTAGTCATTTGATCCCCTACCATGGTGTCTGCACAAATTTCTAGTCCTAAAATCTGCATATTGGAATCAAGAGGTGAAAAGAAGCCAACTTAGTTTCAGTGCTGCGTTTTGCAATCCCTTATTTTTTACATGTTGCAAAAAAAAAAACATGGAATACGGCAGATTGAGAGGAGGAGAAAAACAATGACACAAAGAAGAAGAAAGAAGGATTTACGTGGTTTACCACAAAGAATTACGTTCACAGGCAATGACAAGAAGAAAGTTTAATTATGCTTCAATATGTTACAAGGGTGAGGAGAGAGACTGTAGAGACCGAAGGAGCAACCGTCACGTCTTCCTCTAGGTTTATAATGGAATGAGCAACTCACAAAACCCTAAAGTGGGTTATAATATTTAAATAGTTTGCCGTAATAGATGTCTGATTGGACGTTTGTTTCGAGACGAAAATCTCAACTCCAAGAAAATAAACAAGGCAGACGTCCAACCTGGACGTTCGTTAATTCTCTGACTTCATTAGAGACGCTAGTGGGTGTCTAGGTCGGACGTCCATGAATGCTCTATCCATTTCCAGAAGAGTGGTGCACACCTGAGCTGAACGTCTGCTTAAGTACTGATGTCTCAACCCTTCCTTAAATGAGATGGCGAACATCCGATCGGACGTCCGCCTGATGCTCTGCTGCCAAACACCTTAGATTCAAGGCATATTTCAATAATTTTGCACTTTCATTGAATCCTCTTACAACAGATCTTTACTACCGCTAGCCTAACCTTGGGGCTTCTGTCAATTGTCAACATTAAGTAAGTCCAAACAATGAAAAAACTGACTTTCAGGAACCGATTTGGTGAACATATCAATCAAATTGTCTTTTGCAGTAATCTTCTTTATCTTGATTCTCTTCTCTGTACAAATGAAGTATTATCTTACATCAATGTGCTTGGTCCTGTTATGATGCACTTCATCCTTGACTAAGCATATAGCATTTAGATTGTCACAATACACCATAGCTTGATCTTATTGTAGTCCAAGATCTCTAATTAGTCTTTTAAGCTAGATGCCTTCCTTGACAACTTCCGTCAATGCCATACTACCTCTGTTGTAGACAGAGTAATCGATAATTGTAGAGTTACTTTCCAGTTCACTACGGAACTATCTACTGTAAAGACGTAACTAGTCATTGATTGTTTATCATGTACATCTGTAGCGTAATTTGAATAAGAATAACCTACAATCAAGCAATCTACATCACTTCTATAGATGAGACCTATATCATCAGATATCAAAATATGCACTTTATAGCCTACCAATGTTCTTTTCCAAGTTTACTCATAAACCTTCTAACAACACTAATAACGTATGTGATATTAGGCCTAGTGCATATCATCGTATACATCAGACTCCCACTGCGTTATCATAGGAAACACACGACATGTACTCTTCTTCGACTTTTAATTGAGGTGTAAATACTGTAGAAAGATGCAAGCTTACAGCAGATGGGGTATTCAAAGGTTTTGTAATAGTCAAACTAAATTTTTATAAGAATTTTTGAATGTAGTTCTTTTGTGATAAGAAAAACTTCCTCTGATTTCTATCCTTATACATCTCCATTTCTAGAATTTTTTTTATTGCACTAAAGTCTTTTATGTCAAATTCTGAACTAAAGAGTTTCTTAAGCTTCTGAATCTTTACTTTGTCTCGTGTAATGATGAATATATCATCTGCATAAAGAAGCAAATAGATGTATGAACCATCATCCAACTTATTGTGATACACATAACAATCATACATATTTCTGTTGTACTCATTCTCAATCATAAAATTGTCAAGCCTCTTGTATCACTGTCTTGAAGATTGCTTGAGTTCATATAGAAATTTCTTCAGTCTGTATACATGATTTTCCTTTCCAAGAATGGCAAACCCCTATAGTTGGCTCATCAACATATCTTCTTCTAGCTCTTTATGAAGAAAAGCTATCTTCATGTTCAATTGCTTTAACTCCAAATTATAATTTGCTACTAATGTAAATAATACTCGGATAGAAGTGTGTCTGACAACCTATGAGAAAATCTTTTTGTAATCAACTCCTTCTGATTGTAACCTTTTGCAACTAATCGTGTCCTATATCTTGACCTCTCAATCCCTTGGATTCTAGCAATCTTTTGAAGACCTACTTGCAATCAATAATTCTTCTTTCCTTTGATATTTTGACTAGTCCCCATGTCTGATTCTTGTAAAGAAATTCTATATTTCTGATAGTTTCCTGATAGGTAAAGGGTTCCTCAGACTCCACCTCTTTTACTGATTGAAGAGTACATGACATCATGCTTTTAAAATCATGTTTCTTTGGAGCATTGATCTGTATTTGAGGTTGATCAATTATAATACTATACGACTATTCTTTTTGTTGATGCTCTTCAGATTTTGAATTGGTCTCTCGCTCATGACTCTGAAGTGAATTTTCATCAGCTTTCTGATTAGGAGTTATTTCAAATTCCACTTGTTTGACGGCACCATTACTATTTCTTGAAATAAATGACTTCATACTCAGGTGAAGTATAGAATTTTCATTAAAAGTAACATTTCTACTGAGAATAACTTTACATTTAGAAGGAGACTAAATTATATATCCTTTTACCCTAGCACCATAACCCATAAAATAACCCTTCTTTGCCTTTAGCTCTAACTTATCCTTACTAACATGGTAATAAACAGGACATCTGAATATTCTAAGATTAGAATAAGTAGTAGGTTTTCCAGACCATAACTTGAAGGAAGTTTTATTGTCAATGGAACTTGTTGGACTACAATTCATCAAATAGCATGTTGTGTTCACTGCCTCTGCCTAGAAAAGTTTCTTCAATCCAGAATTAAAGATCATGCATCAAACTTTCTCTAACAGTGTTTTATTCATCCATTCTGCTACACTATTCTATTGTGATGTGTTTCTGATTGTACGGTACCTAGCAATGTATACATCCTTACAGAACTTGTTGAACTCTTTAGAACCAAACTCCAGATTATTATTAGTACGAAGGCATTTGATCTTGTTTTTTGTTTGATTTTTCACCAGTGTCTTCCATTACTTGAAGATTTTAAATGTCTCATTTTTGTGTTTCATCATGAATACTCAAGTCATCTTTGAGTAATCATTTATCACAAAAAATACCTTGAACCTCCTAAAAATGGAACACAAGAGGAACTTCAACAATCAACATGGATATAATCAAGTGTTGCCTCTGTTGAATGCACTGCCTTACAGAACTAAACTCGATGTTGTTTGTCGAAAACACAATGCTCATAGAATTCAAGGTCTACCATCTTGTGGCCTCTTAGAAGACCTTGCTAGCTCAAATAGACATCCCCTTCTCATTTAGATGTGTAAGCCGCATGTGTCACAACCTCGTCTGACCTGATTTTGACTCCTTTAAAAGAGATACTCTTGCCACGGAACATGTTATAGTTGAACCTTGGAGGATATACAAGAGACTTTTCTTGATACCTTTCGTGACTACTAAAGTTTTTTTTGTCACCTGAAATGTTCAACTACCACTATTGTATTTATATCTTTTGTCATCTAATGTTATCAGGGATATTAAATTCTTACCCAACTCTGGAATGTGTTGTACATTGGTTAATGTTCTAACCACATTGTTATATATTTTGACCTGAATAGTACCACTATCGACTAATTTACAAATGACATTATTGGCCATAGAAATATTTTCACTGTTAACCTTCTCATAAGTTGAAAAACATTTCTTATTTGGACACATGTGATAGTAAGCATCAGAATCTAATACGCAATTGTCAATTAGATATTAAATATTAGAAATAGTAAAGGCAATGTCTGATTCAGATGAAGAATCATTCTACACCACAGCAGCAACTAGGACCTTTAACTTCTTCTTGGACAATTAACCTTCCAGTGACCTAGTTCCTTACAGTAGTTGCATATATCCCTTGGATTTGGATGTTGAACCTTAGACTTCAACCTTCTTTTGCCTTTCTTGTCATTCTTCTCAAAACGTCCACGACTCTTATTAGAACTCATTGCTACAAGTCCTGAACTAGAGTTATCGACATCACTATTCGATGGCATTTAATAAAGTTCTTTTGTATGTAAATTAGATCTAACCTTTCTAAAGAAGAAATCGTATCCTTTTCGACAACGAAGTATTGAACAAAATTCTCATCATACAGAGGAAGAGAAACTAACAGAAGTAGGGCAACATCTTTGTTCTTTATCATGACGTCAATGTTTCTCAATTTCATTAGTATTGTATTTAACTTATCCAGATGATCTTTCAAAAATGTACCTTCTTTCATATGGAGGGCAAGTAGGTGTTGCTTTAGAAGCAACTTGTTGGTTAAAGACTTCGTTATATATAGACATTTCAACTTCAACCAAAAATCAGTAGCAAACTCTTCATCTACGACTTTGATGTTGACCTCATTGATGAGACAAAATAAGATCATGAATGCGCCGCCTTCTTTTCTTGCATAGCCAACTCGACTTCATTAACCCAAATAGGTTTTGTCTTCAATAGTGGTGACTAGATGCATTGTTGTTTTAACAGAGTTGGTATCTTGATTTATCAGAAATTGAAACTATTCTTCTCAATAAACTTCTCTATCTTTATGTTGTGTAATGAAATTTTCTCTTGATCAATAGTTGCAGACGATCTTGGAGAGACTCTAATACTAGTTTGTTGTGAAAGCGCAAAGAATATGGAAGATCGAGAGAAGGAGGAGAAAAAAATCACACAAAGAAGAAGAGAGAAGGATTTATGTGGTTCATTACAAAATATCGAACGTCTGTGAATGCTCTGACAAAAAAAATCACATGGATTTAATATATACACCAAAATAAGGAAGAACAAAGAAAAAACCATACATTCTTCTTACGAAGGATATTATCATGATAAATCAATAAGAATAAAAACTAAATCGGAAGCATACCTGAATCCATGATGTAAACCAGCGTATTTATCTTTTACTACGTGTATGGAATCTGATCTCCTAAAACCACCAAACTCCTCTTTTTTGTCTATCTCTAAATAAGGGTGAAAGGAAAGAGAGGTAAAAGTCTTGAGATTCGGGAACCATGACCCTTATTTATAGAATTCTATAATTTTACTTATTTTTAATTCGACCAATCAACAAATAGAAATATGCCTAGATGGTCTCTACACATTAACCTACATCACTTAAGATGTCAATGGGATCAACCTAAATCTAAATAGACCACTTTTAACGAACTTAATCACAAAATAGTCTATAATATTTTAATTGATTTTATATTAGTTCACATTTTATTAGATTTTAACCTAATAATTGTCCAGGTGTTTGCTCAATATGGATGTCTCAACCGTTCCTCAGACGAAATGGTGGACATCTGACCGAATGTCCGCTCGATGCTCTACTACCAAATGTCCGTCCGATGCTCTACTACCAAACGCCTTGGATTTCAACACTTCAAAGTTCTTGATCAGTTGTTATGCATGCAGCAAATGCAGTAGGTGACAGAACTTGAGAAAAGTTGGGGGTGAGATTGATTATTGTGCAAACAAATGATGGATGTGAGATGTCTAATCAGTGTCTCAGAAATGATATTAATGGTTGTAAAATCGCAAAAAGAGGGCAGGGATTTGGGTTACAGATGAGATGATGGCGACGGCACCTGCACATGATCTAGGCTATAACTTGGCAATAGTATGCAAGACATTCCCACATGACAAGAAAAATAAGAACAAATCATCAAGGTGGTTTCTTAGGAAGTGTAAAAGCAATTTGTTTTTAGCAATCAAAGGAAGTGTAAAGGCAATTGGTATTCTGATAGTAGTAAGATGGCCCTGGAGGATTTTCTCTTGTTGGAAACACAGCTACTACTGCAATAAATATTCAGCACACAGCACCAACAAGCTTGACTACATGATTTTATAAAGCAAACCCAGACTATTTGGTTATGTACTCCACGTATAATCTTCTTTATACCTTTAGGATGTAGTCCATCACCAAGGCCTCCTGTCCCTTTAATGTTGATGCCTGTAAGAACCAAAAAAAAAAATGCAGAACTTTAATGTTGAAGTTACAGTGATCCATAACTTGTTTCCCCGGGTTCAGATCTAGATTGAAATACATAAAAAGAAGAAATTTTATTGATACACTATGATCTACCATGTTGCAATGGAAACTGAATCAGGACTTGCACAATTTTTATTGAAGGATGCCTCTCATAATGTTTCAATAGTCCTTTTCTCTATATTCCATTCGATGGCAAACAAACAGTGATTTCTCATTGTAAAAACATCTCAGTAGTAAGAACTGTCATTCTTGATTGTCACCTTCATGTAGAGATCAATATCTGGATCTGGTTTGATGTTTGCTGCCTTCTCTCTTCTAGCGAGTTCCATCAACATCTCTGTGGATCATCGGAATAAATGACACAGTTAAATGGATAAAGCAACTTGCAATCTTCAAAATCACATGCTCTATTGTTCTGAAATTACCATAACGGCTGCCGATTCCTTGGCATCTTGCAGAGAAAGTCAGGGTTTCTCTAATAGTCATTTGGCCAATGTGGACATCATCCTGGCTGATATAAGCTGAAGTCCTCTGAGGAACAAACTCATCCATCCCATGACCATTGTAAGTTACTTTCCCTGAGACCTGGCATTGAAGAATTACATAACTATTACCAACAAGTGCGGGCACTAATAAACCTGAAATCTTAAATCGCATTCATCTTTTATGAAATCTCATAA
>JAMKQA010247613.1:0-16513 GCA_024699735.1 Posidonia australis
GGTGCCACCCCTTTCCCCTTAGAATTTTCCCATCCAAGGTTCGCTTTATTCGGACGAATCCTAGTGCCACCCCTTTCACCTTTGAATTTTCCCATCCAAGGTTCACTCAATTCGGATGAATCCCGGTGACACCCCTTTCGCCTTTGTATATTGCTCTTTTCAAACGAATCCAAGAGCCACCCGTTTCGCCTTAGAATTTTTCCATCCATTGTTCGCTTTATTCGGATGAATCCTAGTGCCACCCCTTTTGCCCTTGAATTTTCCCATCCAAGGTTCCCTCCATTCGGACGAATCTTGGTGCCACCGCTTTCTCCTTTGTGACATCCCTCCCATGGTACACTCTATTCGGACGAATATTGGTGCCACCCCTTTCGTCGTTGAATATTCCCATCCATGGTACACTCTATTCAGACGAATCCTAGTGCCACCCCTTACGCCTTTGAATTTTCCCTTCCAAGGTTGGCTCTATTCGGACGAATCCTGCTGGCACCCCTTTCACCGTTGAATTTTCCCATCCATGGTTTGCTCTATTCAGACGAATGCAGCTGCCACCCCTATCGCCTTTGAATTTTCCCACCCAAGGTTTGCTCTATTCGGACGAATCCTGCTACCACCCCTTTCACCTTTGATTTTTCCCATCCAATGTTCGCTCTATTCGGACGAACCCTAGTGCCACCCCTTTCGCCTTTGAATTTTCCCATCCAATGTTTGCTCTATTCGGACGAATCCATGTGCCACCACTTTCGCCATTGAATTTTCCCATCCATGGTTCGCTTTATTCGGACGAATCCTGGTGCCACACCATTCGCCTTTGAATTTTCCCATCCATTGCTCGGACTATTCGAACGAATCTTGGCGCCACCCCTTTCGCCTTTGCATTTTCCCATCTATGGTTCGCACTATTCGGACGAATCCTGCTGCCACCCCTTTCACCCTAGAATTATCCCATCCAAGGTTCGCTCTATTCGGAAGATTCTTGGTGCCACCCCGTTCGCCTTTGAAACCTTCCACCCACGTTATGCTCTATTCGAACGAATCCTGGTGCCACCCCTTTCGTCATTGAATTTTTCCATCCAATGTTTGCTCTATTCGGACGAATCCATGTGCCACCACTTTCGCCATTGAATTTTCCCATCCATGGTTCGCTTTATTCGGACGAATCCTGGTGCCACACCATTCGCCTTTGAATTTTCCCATCCATTGCTCGGACTATTCGAACGAATCTTGGCGCCACCCCTTTCGCCTTTGCATTTTCCCATCTATGGTTCGCACTATTCGGACGAATCCTGCTGCCACCCCTTTCACCCTAGAATTATCCCATCCAAGGTTCGCTCTATTCGGAAGATTCTTGGTGCCACCCCGTTCGCCTTTGAAACCTTCCACCCACGTTATGCTCTATTCGAACGAATCCTGGTGCCACCCCTTTCGTCATTGAATTTTTCCATCCATGGTTCGCTCTATTCGGACAAATTCAGGTGCCCCCCCTTTTGCCATTGAATTTTCCCATCAAAGGTTCGCTCAATCCGGACGAATCCTGGAGCCACCCCATTCACCTTAGCATTTTCCAATCCATGGTTCACTGTATTCAAACGAATCCTAATGCCAAATCTTTCGCCTTCGAATTTTCCCATCCAAGGTTCGCTCTATTCGAATGAATCCCTGTGCCACCGCCTTTGCCTTTGAATATTCGCTCTACTCAAACGAATACTGGTGCTACCACTTTCGCCTTAGATATTTCCCATCCATGGTTCGCTCTACTCAGATGCATCCTAGTGCCACCCCTTTTGCCTTTGAATTTTCCCATCCAAGGTACGCAATATTCGGACGAATCTTGGTGCCACCCCTTTCGCCTTAGAATTTTCCCATCCAAGGTTCGCTTTATTCGGACGAATCCTAGTGCCACCCATTTCGACATTGAATTTTCCCATCCAAGGTTCGCTCAATTTGGACGAATCCTGGTGCCGACCCATTTGCCTACGAATTTTCCCATCCTAGGTACGCTCAATTCGGACGAATCCTGGTGCCACCCCTTTCGCCTTTGATTTTTCCCATCAAATGTTCGCTCTATTCGGACGAACCCTAGTGCCACCCCTTTCGCCTTTGAATTTTCTCATCCAATGTTCGCTCTATTCGGACGAATCCATGTGCCACCACTTTCACCATTGAATTTTCCCATCCATGGTTCGCTCTATTAGGACGAATCCTGGTGCCACACCATTCGCCTTTGAATTTTCCCATCCATGGCTCGGACTATTCAGACGAATCTTGTCGCCACCCCTTTCGCCTTTGCATTTTCCCATCTATGGTTCGCACTATTCGGACGAATCCTGGTGCCACCCTTTTCACCCTAGAATTCTCCCATCCAAGGTTTGCTCTATTTGGAAGATTCTTGGTGCCACCCCTTTCGCCTTTGAAACCTTCCACCCACGTTATGCTCTATTCAAACGGATCCTGGTGCCACCCCTTTCGTCATTGATTTTTTCCATCCATGGTTCGCTCTATTCAGACAAATTCTAGTGCCACCCCTTTTGCCATTGAATTTTCCCATCAAAGGTTCGCTCAATTCGGATGAATCCAGGTGCCACCACTTTCGCCTTAGAATTTTCCCATCCATGGTTTGCTCTATTCAGACGAATCCTGGTGCCAAACCTTTCGCCTTTGAATTTTCCCATCCAAGGTTCGCTCTATTCGGACGAATACTTGTGCCACCCCTTTCTCCATTTAATTTTCCCATCCATGGTTCGTTCTATTCGGACGAATCCACGTGCCACCCCATTCGCCTTCGAATTTTCCCATCCATGGTTCAGACTATTCAGACGAATCTTGGCGACACCCCTTTCGCCTTTGCATTTTCCCATCTATGGTTCGGACTATTCGGATGAATCCTGGTGCCACCCCTTTCACCCTAGAATTCTCCCATCCAAGGTTCGCTCTATTCGGAAGATTCTTGGTGCCACCCCTTTCGCCTTTGAAACCTTCCACCCACATTATGCATTATTCGAACGAATCCTGGTGCCACCCCTTTCGTCATTGAATTTTTCCATCCATGGTTCACTCTATTCGGACAAATTTTGGTGCCACCCCGTTCGACATTGAATTTTCCCATCAAAGGTTCGCTCAATTCAGACTAATCCCGGTGCCACCCCTTTTGCCTTAGAATTTCCCCATCCATGGTTCGCTTTATTCGGACGAATCCAGGTGCCAAATCTTTTACCTTCGAATTTTCCCATCCAAGGTTCGCTCTATTCGAACGAATCCCTGTGCCCCTGCCTTTGCCTTTGAATATTCGCTCTACGCAAACGAATCCTGGTGCTACCCCGTTCACCTTAGAATTTTCCCATCCATGGTTCGCTCTACTTGGATGCATCCTGGTGCCTCCCCTTTTGCCTTTGAATTTTCCCATCCAAGGTACGTAATATTTGGATGAATCCTGGTGCCACCCCTTTCGCCTTAGAATTTTCCCATCCAAGGTTCGCTCTATTCAGACGAATTCTAGTGCCACCCATTTCGACATTGAATTTTCCCATTCAAGGTTCGCTTAATTTGGACGAATCCTGGAGCCGACCCATTTGCCTACGAATTTTCCCATCCTAGGTTCGCTCAATTCGAACGAATCCTGGTGCCACCCCTTTCACCTTAGAATTTTCCCATCCATGGTTCGCTCTTTTCAGACGAATCCTGGTGCTACCCCGTTTACCTTTGATTTTTCCCATCCAAGGTTCGCTATATTCGAACGAATCCTTGTGGAACCCCTTTTGCCTTTGAATTTTCCCATCCATGGTACGCCCCATTCGGATGAATCTAGGTGCCACCCCATTCGCCTTAGAATTTCCCCATCCAATGTTCGGTCTATTCGAACGACTCCTGGTGCCACACTATTCGCCTTTAAAATTTCCGATCCGTGGTTCGGTCTATTCAGACGAAACCCGGTGCCACCACTTTTGCCTTTGAATTTTCCCATCCAAGGTTCGGTCTATACAGACAAATCCAGGTGCCACCCCTTTCTCCTTAGAATTTTCCCATCCAAGGTTCACTTTATTCGGACGAATCCTAGTGCCACCCCTTTCATCTTTGAATTTTCCCATCCATGGTTCGCTCAATTTGGATGAATCTCGGTGACACCCCTATCGCCTTTGTATATTCGCTCTATTCAAACGAATCCTGGAGCCATCCCATTCGCCTTAGAATTTTCCCATCCAAGGTTCGCTCTATTCGGATGAATCTTGGTGCCACGCCTTTTCCTTTGAATTTTCCCATCCAAGGTAAGCAATATTCGGACGAATCCTGGTGCCACCCCTTTCGCCTTTGAATTTTCCCATCCATGGTGCGCTTTATTTGGACGAATCCTCGTGCCACCCTTTTCGCCAATGAATTTTCCCATCCAAGGTTAGTTCAATTAGAACGAATCCACGTGCCAATCCTTTCGCCTTTGAATTTTCCCATTCATGGTTCGCTATATTCGGACGAATCCTTGTGCCACCCCATTTGCCATTGAATTTTCCAATCCAAGGTTCGCCCTAATCGGATGAATTGGTGATACCACATTTGCCTTAGAATTTTCCCATCAAAGGTTCAATCTATTCGAACGAATCCTGGTGCCACACCATTCGACTTTGAGTTTTCCCATCCAAGGTTCTGTCTTTTCAGAAGAGTCCTAGTGCCAACCGTTTTGCCTATGAATTTTTCCATCCAAAGTTCGGTCTATTCAGTCGAATCCTGGTGCCACCCCTTTCGCCATTGAATTTTCCCATTCAAGGTTCGCTCTATTCAGACGAATCCTTGTACCACCCCTTTCGCCATTTAATTTTCCCATCTATTGTTCGCTCTATTCGGATGAATCCTAGAGCCACCCCATTCGCCTTTGAATTTTCCCGTCCATGGTTCGGACAATTCAGACGAATCTTGGCACCACCCCTTTCGCCTTTGCATTTTCCCATCTATGGTTCGCACTATTCGGACGAATCCTGGTGCCACCCCTTTCACCATAGAATTCTCCCATCCATGGTTCCCTCTATTCGGAAGATTCTTGGTGCCAACCCTTTCGCCATTGAAACCTTCCACCCACGTTATGCTCTTTTTGAACGAATCCTGGTGCCACCCCTTTCGTCATTGATTTTTTCCATCCACGGTTCGCTCTATTCGGACAAATTCTGTTGCCACCCCTTTTGCCATTGAATTTTCCCATCAAAGGTTCGCTCAATTCGGATGAATCCTGGAGCCACCCCTTTCACCTTAGCATTTTCCAATCCATGGTTTGCTGTATTGAGACGAATCCTGGTGCCAAATCTTTCGCCTTCGAATTTTCACATCCAAGGTTCGCTCTATTCGAACGAATCCCTGTGCCACCACCTTTGCCTTTGAATATTCGCTCTACTCAAACGAATCCTAGTGCTACCCCATTCGCCTTAGAATTTTCCCACCCATGGTTCGCTCTACTCGGATGCATCCTGGTGCCACCCCTTTTGCCTTTGAATTTTCCCATCCAAGGTACGCAATATTCAGACGAATCTTGGTGCCACCCCTTTCGCCTTGGAATTTTCCCATCCAAGGTTCGCTCTATTCGAACGAATCCTAGTGCCACCCATTTCGACATTGAATTTTCCCATCCAAGGTTCGCTCAATTTGGACGAATCCTGGTGCCGACCCATTTGCCTATGAATTTTCGCATCCTAGGCACGCACAATTCGGACGAATCCTGGTGCCACGCCATTCGCCTTTGAATTTTCCCATCCAATGTTCGCTCTATTCGAACGAACCCTGGTGCCACCCCTTTCGCCTTTCAATTTTCCCATCCAATGTTCGCTCTATTTGGACGAATCCTTGTGCCACCACTTTCGCCATTGAATTTTCCCATCCATGGTTTGCTCTATTCGGACGAATCCAGGTGCCAACCCATTCGCCTTTGAATTTTCCCTTCCTTGGTTCGGACTATTCAGACGAATCATAACGCCACCCCTTTCGCCTTCGCATTTTCCCATCTATGGTTTGCACTTTTCGGACGAATCCTGGTGCCACCCCTTTCACCCTAGAATTCTCCCATCTAAGGTTCGCTCTATTCGGAAGATTCTTGGTGCCACCCCTTTCGCCTTTGATTTTTCCCATCCAAGGTTCGGTCAATTTGGACGAATCCTAGTGCCGACCCATTTGCCTACAAATTTTCCCATCCTAGGTTCGCTCAATTCGGATGAATCCTGGTGCCACCCCTTTTCCGTTATAATTTTCCCATCGAAGGTTTGCTCTTTTTGGACGAATCCTAGTGCCACCCCCATTTGCCTTTGAATTTTCCCATCCAAGGTTCACTATATTCGAACGAATCATTGTGGCACCCCTTTCGCCTTTGAATTTTCCCATCCATGGTACGCCCCATTCGGATGAATCAAGGTGCCACCTCATTTGCCTTTGAATTTTCCCATCCAAGGTTCGGTCTATTCGAACGAATCCTGGTGCCCACACCATTCGCCTTTGAATTTTTCGATCCATGGTTCGGTCTATTTGGACGAAACCCAGTGCCACCACTTTCACCTTTGAATGTTCCCATCCAAGGTTCGTCTATACTGACGAATCCTAGTGCCACCCCATTCGCCTTTGAATTTTCCCATCCATGGTTCGCTCAATTCGGACGAATCCCGGTGACACCCCTTTCGCCTTTGTATATTCGCTCTATTCAAACGAATCCTGGAGCCACCCCTTTCACCTAAGAATTTTCCCATCCAAGGTTCGCTCTATTCGGACGAATCTTGGTGCCACGCCTTTTGCCTTTGAATTTTCCCATCCAAGGAAAGCAATATTCGGACGAATCCTGGTGCCACCACTTTCGCCTTTGAATTTTCCCATCCATGGTGCGCTCTATTCGGACGAATCCTCGTGCCACCCTTTTCGCCAGTGAATTTTCCCATCCAAGGTTAGTTCAATTAGGATGAATCCACGAGCCAATCCTTTCGCCTATGAATTTTCCCATTCATGGTTCACTATATTCGGATGAATCCTTGTGCCACCCCATTCGCCATAGAATTTTCCCATCCAAGGTTCGCCCTATTCGGATGACTATTGGTGATACCACATTCGCCTTAGAATTTTCCCATCCATGGTTCAATCTATTCAGACGAATCCTGGTGCCACACCAATCGCCTTTGAATTTTCCCATCCATGGTTCTGTCTATTCGGAAGAGTCCTAGTGCCAACCGTTTTGCCTATGAATTTTTCCATCCAAAGTTTGGTCTATTCAGTCGAATCCTGGTGCCACCCCTTACGCCATTGAATTTTCCCATACAAGGTTCGCTCTATTCAGATGAATCCTGGTGCCCCCCTTTTCGCCTTTAAATCTACCCATAGAAGGTTCGCTCTAATCGGATGAATCCCAGTGCCACCCATTTCGCCTTTGATTTCTCCTATCCAAGGTTCGCTCTATTCGGATGAATCCTAGTGCCACCCCTTTCGCCTTTGAATTTTCCAATCCATGGTTCGCTCTATTCCGACGAATCCGGGTGCCACCCCTTTCGCCTTTGAATTTTCCCATCAAATGTTCGGTCCATTCAGACGAATCTTGGTGCCACCCCTTTTGCCTTCGCATTTTACAATCCATGGTTCGCTCTATTTGGACGAATCCTGGTGCCACCCCCTTTTGCCCTAGAATTTCCCCATCCAAGGTTCCCTCCATTTGGACGAATCTTGGTGCCACCCCTTTCTCCTTTGAAACTTCCCTCCCAAGGTACGCTCTATTCAAACGAATCCTTGTGCCACCCCTTTCGACTTCGAATATTCCCATCTAAGGTACGCTCTATCCAGACGAATCCCAGTGCCACCCCTTTCGCCTTTGAATTTTTCCTTCCAAGGTCGGCTCAATTCGGACGAATCCTGGTGCCACACCTTTCGCCTTTGAATTTTCCCATCCAAGGTTCGCTCTATTCGGACGAATCCTGGTGCCACCGCTTTCGCCTTTGAATTTTCCCATCCAAGGTTCGCTCTATTCGGACGAATCCTGGTGCCACCCCTTTCACCTTTGAATTTTTCCATCCATTGTTCGCTCTATTCGGACGGACCCTGGTGCCACCCATTTCGCCTTTGAATTTTCCCATCCAAGGTTCACTTTATTCGGACGAATCCTTGTGCCACCACTTTTGCCATTGAATTTTCCCATCCATGGTTCACTCTATTCAGACGAATCCTATTGCCACCCGTTCGCCTTTGAATTTTCCCTTCCATGGTTCGGACTATTCAGACGAATCTTGGTGCCACCCCTTTCGCCTTTGCATTTTCCAATCTATGGTTCGCACTATTCGGATGAATCCTGGTGCCACCTCTTTCACCCTCGAATTCTCCCATCCAAGGTTGCTCTATTCGGACGATTCTTGGTGCCACCCCTTTCGCCTTTGAAACCTTCCACCCACGTTATGCTCTATTTGAACGAATCCTAGTGCCACCATTTTTGTCGTTGAATTTTTCCATCCATGGTTCGCTCTATTCGGACAAATCCTGGTGCCACCCCTTTTGCCATTGAATTTTCCCATCAAAGGTTCGCTCAATTCGGACGAATCTTGGTGCCACCCCTTTCGCCATCGAATTTTCCCATCCAAGGTTTGCTCTATTCGGACGAATCCTGGTGCCAAATCTTTCGCCTTCAAATTTCCCATCCAAGGTTTGCTTTATTCGAACGAATCCCTGTGCCACCACTTTTGCCTTTGAATATTCGCTCTACTTAGACGAATCCTGGTGCTGGCCCTTTCACCTTAGAATTTTCCCATCCATGGTTCACTCTACTCGGATGCATCCTGGTGCCACCCCTTTTGCCTTTGAATTTTCCCATCCAAGGTACGCAATATTTGGACGAATCCTGGTGCCACCCCTTTCGCCTTAGAATTTTCCCTTCCAAGGTTCACTCTATTCAGACGAATCCTAGTGTGACCACATTCACCTTTCTATTTTCCCATCCAAGGTTCGCTTTTTTCGGACGAATCCTAGTGCCACCCATTTCGACTTTCAATTTTCCCATCCAAGGTTCGTTCAATTTGGATGAATCTTGGTGCTGACCCATTTGCCTACGAATTTTCCCATCCTAGGTTCGCTCAATTCGAATGAATCCTGGTGCCACCCCTTTCGCCTTAGAATTTTCCCATCCAAGGTTCGATCTTTTCGGACGAATCCTGGTGCCACCCCGTTTGCCTTTGAATTTTCCCGTCCAAGGTTTGCTATATTCGAACGAATCCATGTGGCACCCTTTTCGCCTTTGATTTTTCCCATCCATGGTATGCCCCATTCGGATGAATCTAGGTGGCACCCCATTCGCCTTAGAATTTTCCCATCCATGGTTCGGTCTATTTTGACGAATCCTGGTGCCACACGATTCGCCTTTGAATTTTCCAATCCATGGTTCGGTCTATTCGAATGAAACCCGGTGCCACCACTTTCGCCTTTGAATTTTCCCATCCATGGTTTGGTCTATACAGACGAATCCAGGTGCCACCCCTTTCGCCTTTGAATTTTCCCATCCTAGGTTCGCTCCATTCGGAGGAATCCTATTGCCTCACTTTTCACCTTCAAATCTACCCGTACAAGGATCGCTCTATTCGGACGAATCCAGGTGCCACCCCATTCGCCTTTGAATATTCCCATCCATGGTTCATTCTATTCGGACGAATCCTGGTGCCACCCCTTTAGCCTTTGAATTTTCACATCCATGGTTCGCTCAATTCGGACGATTCCTAGTGCCACCCCTTTCGGCTTTGAATTTTCCCATCCATTGTTCTCTCTATTCAGACGAATCCCGGCGCCACCCCTTTTGCATTGGAATTTTCCCATCCATGGTTTGCTCTATTCAGACGAATCCATTTGCCACCCCTTTCACCTTTGAATTTTCCCATACAAGGTTCGCTCAATTCGAACGAATCTGGGTTCCACCCCATTCGCCTATGAATGCTCCCATCAAAGGTTTGGTCCATTCGGACGAATCCTGGTGCCTCTTTCCCATCCAAGGTTCAGTCCATTCGTACGAATCCTAGTGCCTCTTTCGCATCCAAGGTTTGGTCCATTCGGACGAATCCGGGTGCCTCATTACCATCCAAGGTTTAGTCCATTCAGACGAATCCTGGTGCCTCCATCCTAGCCAAGGTTCGGACGAATCCTGGTGCCACTTTCCCATTTATGGTTCGGCCCATTCGAACGAATCCTAGTGCCTCTTACCCATCCAAGGTTCAGTTCATTCAGATGAATCCAATAGCCTCTTTCCCATCCATGGGTTGGTCCATTCGGACAAATGCTGGTGCCTCCTTCCCATCTAATGTTCAGTCCAGTCGGACGAGTCCTGTTGCCCCTTTCCCAACCAAGGTTCCATCCAGTCGAACGAATCCTGTGTCCCTTTCCCATCCATGGTTCGGTCCATTCGGATGATTCCTGGTGTTTCCTTTCCCATCCGAGGTTCGTTCCTTCAGACAAAACCTGGTGCCGCTTTCCCATCCAAGGTTCGGTCCATTCGGACGAATCCAGGTGCCTCTTTCCCATCCAAGCTTCGGTCCATTCTAACGAACCTGGTGCCTCCATCCTAACCAAGGTTCGGTCGATTTGGACGAATCCTAGTGCCACTTTCCCATCTATGGTTCGGCCCATTCGAACGAATCCTAGTGCCTCATACCCATCCAAGGATCAGTTCATTCGGACGAATCCAGGAGCCTCTTTCCCATCCATGGGTCAGTCCATTCAGACAAATGCTGGTGCCTCCTTCCCATCTAATGTTCAGTCCAGTCGGACGTGTCCTATTTCCCCTTTCCCATCCAAGGTTCGGTCCATTCAGACAAATCCTGGTGCCTCTTTCCCATCAAAGGTTTGGTCCAATCGGACGAATCCTGTGCCCCTTTCCCATCCATGCTTCGGTCCATTCAGACCATTCCAGGTGTTCCCTTTCCCATCCGAGGTTCGGTCCGTTCGGACGAAACCTGGTGCCTCTTTCCCATCCAAGGTTCGGTCCTTTCGGACGAATCCAGGTGCCTCTTTCCCATCCAAGGTTCGGTCCATTCTGACGAATCCTGGTGCCTCCATCCTATCCAAGGTTCGTTCCATTAGGACGAATCCTAGTGCCTCATTCCCATCCATGGTTTGGTACATTCAGACGAATCCAGGTGCCCCATTCCCATCCACGGTTCGGTCCATTCGGACGAATCCTCGTGCCTCTTTCCCATCCAAGGTTTAGCCCATTCGTACGAATCCTGGTGCCTCTTTCCCTTCCAAGGATCGACCCTTTCGGACGAATCCAGGTGCCTCCGTCCCATGCAAGGTTAGGTCTATTCTGATGAATCCTGGTGCCTCCATCCCATCCAAGGTTCGTTCCATTTGAACGAATCCTAGTGCCTCATTCCCATCCAAGGTTCGGTCCATTCAGACGAATCCTGGTGCATCTTTCCCATCCAGGGTTCGCTCTATTCGGAAGAATCCTGGTGTCACCCCTTTCTTCTTTGAATTTTCCCATCCAAGGTTCAGTTCATTCGGACGAATCCTGGTGCCACCACTTTCGCCTTTGAATTTTCCCATCAAAGCTTCGGTCTATTTTGACGAATCTTGGTGCCACCCCTCTCGCCTTTGCATTTTCCCATCAAAGGAACGCTCTCTTCATACGAGACCTGGTGCCACCCCTTTCGCCCTTGAATTTTCACATCAAAGGTTCGCTCTATTCGGATGAATCTTGGTGCCACCCCTTTCGCCTTTGAATCTTCCCTCCCATTGTACGCACTATTTGGACGAATCCGTGTGCCACCCATATCGTCTTTCTATTTTCCCATCCAAGGATCGCTCTATTCGGACGAATCTAGGTGCCACCCCTTTCGCCTTTGAATTTTCCCATCCAAGGTTCGCTCTATTCGAACAAATCCGTGTGCCACCCCTTTCACCTTTGAATTTTCCCATCCAAGGTTCGTTCTATTCGGACAAATCCTGGTGCCACCCCGATCACCTTTGAATTTTCCCATCCTTGGTTCGCTCTATTCAGACGATTCCTGGTGCCACCCCTTTCGCCTTTGAATTTTCCCATACATTGTTCGCTCTATTATGACAAATCCCGGCGCCACCCCTTTCGCATTGGAATTTTCCCATCCATGGTTTGCTTTATTCAGATGAATCCAGGTGCCACCCCTTTCATCTATGAATTTTCCCATACATGGTTCGCTCAATTCGGACAAATCCGAGTGCCATCCCATTTGCCTATGAATATTCCCATCAATGGTTCAGTCCATTCGAACGAATCCTGGTGCCTCCTTCCCATCCAAGGTTCAGTCCATTTTTACGAATCCTGAGGCCTCTTTCCCATCCAAGGTTTGGTCCATTCGGACGAATCCAGGTGCCTCATTCCCATCCAAGGTTTAGTCCATTCAGACGAATCATCGTGCCTCTTTCCCATCCATGGTTCGGTCCATTCGGAAGAATCCTGGTGCCACCTTTTCATCTACGGTTCGGCCCATTCGAACGAATCCGGTAGCCTCTTTCCCATCCATGGGTCGGTCCATTCAGACAAATCCTGGTGCTCCTTCCCATCCAATGTTCAGTCCATTCGGACGAATCCTGGTGCTTCTTTCCCATCCAAGGTTCAGTCCATTCGGACGAATCCTGTTGCCCCTTTCCCATCCAAGGATCGGTCCATTCGGACGAATCCTGGTGCCTTTTTCCCAACCAAGGTTCCGTCCAGTCGAACGAATCCTGTGCCCCTTTCCCATCCATGGTTCGGTCCATTCGGACGATTCCAAGTGTTTCCATTCCCATTAGAGGTTCGTTCCGTTCGGACGAAACCTGGTGCCTCTTTCCCATCCAAGGTTCGGTCCATTCAGACGAATCCAGGTGCCTCTTTCCCATCCAAGCTTCGGTCCATTCTAGTGAATCCTGGTGCCTCCATCCTAGCCAAGGTTCGTTGCATTCGGACGAATCCTTGTGCCTCATTCCCATCCATGGTCCGGTCCATTCGAACGAATCCTGGTGCCCCTTTCCCATCCATGGTTCGGTCCATTCGAACGAATCCTGGTGCCTCTTTCCCATCCAAGTTTCAGTCCATTCGGACGAATCCTGGTGCCCCTTTGCCATCCATGGTTCGATCCGTTTGGACGATTCCTAGTGTTTCCTTTCCCATCCGAGGTTCGTCTGTTCGGACGAAACCTAGTGCCTCTTTCCTTTCCAAGTTTCTGTCCATTCGAACGAATCATGGTGCCTTATTCCCATCCAAGGATCGGTCCATTCAGACAAATCCTGGTGGCTCTGTCCCATCCAACGTTCGGTACATTCGGACGAATCCTGGTGCCCCATTCCCGTCCAAGGTTCGGTCCATTCGGACGAATCCTGGTGCCTCTTTCCCATCCCAGGTTCAGTCCATTCGTACGAATCCTGGTGCCTCTTTCCCTTCCAAGGTTCGGTCCATCCGGACGAATCCAGGTGCCTCCTTCCCATCCAAGGTTTGGTCCATTCTGACGAATCCTGGTGCCTCCATCCTATCCATGGTTCGTTCCATTTGGACGAATCCTGGTGCTACCAATTTCACCTTTGAATTTACCCATCCAAGGTTAGCTCTATTCGGACGAATCCAGGTGCCACCCCTTTTGCCTTTGAATTTTCCCATCAAAGGTTCGCTCAATTCGGACGAATCCTGGTGCCACCCCTTTCGCCTTTGAATTTTCCCTTCCAAGGTTCGGTTCATTCGTACAAATCCTGGTGCCACTCTTTTAGCCTTCGAATGTTGCCATCCAAGGTTCGCTCTTTTCATACAAATCCTAGTGCCTCCCCATTAGCCATTGAATTTTCCCATCCAAGGTTCGCTCTATTCGGACGAATCCTTGTGCCACACCATTCGCCTTTGAATTTTCCCATCCAAGGTTCTCTCAATTCAGACGAATCCTTGTGCCACCCCTTTCGCCTTTGAATTTTCCAATCCATGGTTCGCTCTATTCGGACGAACAATGGTGCCACCCTTTCGCCTTTGAATTTTCCCATCCAAGGGTCGCTCTATTTAGACAAATCCTGGTGCCACCCCATTTGCCTTTGAATTTTCCCATCCAAGGCTCGCTCTACTCGGATGACTCCTGGTGCCACCCTGTTTGCCTTTGAATTTTCCCGTCCAAGGTTAGCTCTTTTCGGACAAATCCTAGTGCCACCCCATTCGCTTTAGAATTTTCCCACCCACGGTTCGCTCTTTTCGGACGAATCCAGGTGCCACCCCAATCGCATATGAATTTTCCGATCCAATGTTCGCTCTATTCGGACGAATCATGGTGCCACCCTTTCGCCTTTGAATTTTCCCATCCAAGGGTCGCTCTATTTAGACGAATCCTGGTGCCACCCCATTTGCCTTTGAATTTTCCCATCCAAGGCTCGCTCTACTCGGATGAATCCTGGTGCCACCCCGTTTGCCTTTGAATTATCCCATCCAAGGTTCGCTCTTTTCGGACGAATCCTAGTGCCATCCCTTTCGCTTTAGAATTTTCCCATCCACGGTTCACTCTATTCGGACGAATCAAGGCGCCACCCCATTCGCCTATGAATTTTCCCATCCATGGTTCGCTTTATTCGGACCAATCCTGGTGCCACCCCTATCATTTTTTATTTTTCCCATCCACGATTCGTTCTATTCGAACGATTCCTGGTGCCACCCCTTTTGCCTTTGAATTTTCCCGTCCAATGTTCGCTCTATTCGGACGAATCCCGGTGCCACCCCTTTCACATTAGAATTTTCCCATCCAAGGTTCACTCTATTCAGACGAATCCTGGTGCCGCCCCTTTCGCCTTTGAATTTTCCCTTCCAAGGTTTGCTCTATTCGGACGAATCATGGTGCGACCCCTTTCGCATTAGAATTTTCCCATCCAAGTGTCACTCAATTCGGACGAATCCAGGTGCCACCCTTTCGCCATTGAATTTTCCCATCCATGTTTCACTCTATTTGGACGAATCAAGGTGCCACCCCTTTCGTCTTTGAATTTTCCCATCCATGGTTCGCTCTATTCAGAAGATTCATGTTGCCACCCTTTTCGCGTTTGAATTTTCCCATCCATGGTACGCTCTATTCATACGAATCCTGGTCCCACCCCATTCACATTAGAATTTTCCCATCCATGGTTCGTTCTATTCAGAAGAATCCTAGTGGCAACCTATTCGCCTATGAATTTTCCCACAGAGGTTCGCTCAATTCGGACGAATCTTGATGCCACCCCTTTCGCCTTTGAATTTTCCCATCCATGGTTCGCTCTATTCGGACGAATCCTTGTGCCACCCCATTCGCCTTTGAATTTTCCCATCCAAGGTTCGCTCAACTCAGACGAATCCTGGTGCCACCCCTTTCGCCTTTGAATATTCCAATCCAAGGTTCGCTCTATTCGGACAAATCCTGGTGCCACCCCTTTCGCCTTTAAATTTTCCCATCCAAGGTTTGCTCTACTCGGATGAATCCTGGTGCCACCGCTTTTGCCTTTGATTTTTCCTGTCTAAGGCTCGCTCTTTTCGAACGAATCCTAGTTCCACCCCTTTCTCTTTAGAATCTTCCCATCCACAGTTCGCTCTATTCGAACGAATCCCTGTGCCACCCCATTCGCCTGTGAATTTTCCCATCCTAGGTTAGCTCTATTCGAACGAATCTTGGTGCCACCATGATCACCTTTGATTTTTCCCATCCAAGGTTCGTTCTATTCGGACGATTATTGGTGCCACCCCTTTCGCCTTTGAATTTTCCCGGCCAATGTTCACTCTATTCGGACGAATCCCGGTGCCACCCCTTTCGCATTAGAATTTTCCCATCCAAGGTTCACTCTATTCGGGCGATTCCTAGTGCCACCCCTTTCGCCTTTGAATTTTCCCATCCAAGGTTCTCTATTTGGACGAATCCTAGTGTGTCCCCTTTCGCGTTAGAATTTTCCCATTCGAATCTCACTCTATTCGGACGAATCCTGGTGCCACCCTTTCGCCTTTAATTTTTCCCATCCATGCTTCGCTCTATTCGAACGAATCATGTTGCCACACCTTTCGCGTTTGAATTTTCCCATCCATGGTGTAGACACCTCATTTTTTACCAATTTTGCAGGATAAGGATCTGGTGGCTGAGCTTAGACCTTGGTTGAGCCCATTTGGGCCCACAAACCCTCATTAGGCCATTTAATTCATGATAAACCCAATTGGGCCCATGAAGGCCCACAAGACCCATATGGGCCCATTAAGCCCATTAAATCCTGATTGAGCCCATTTGGGCCCACTACACCATTTCAAGCCTATTTGACTTCATGCAAGTCTATTTGAGCCCATTTAGCCTCTTTGGACCCAATCAGCCCACTTAGCCCCATTTGGGCCCACAAAGGCCCGCCATGGCTCAGCCCACACCTCTCACCCACACTCTTTTGCAAAGATTGGTCTCATTTCATTCACTAACCATATGACATTTGATCTTATTGAATATTTCATCAATCATATTGTTTCATTTAAATTAAATGTTGCATATCAACCATGTTTTCTTACCAATTCCGTTTGCAACATCTCATTTGCATTTGCTCACTTGAGATCAGTTCCTGA
>JAMKQA010247619.1:0-16476 GCA_024699735.1 Posidonia australis
ATTTGTATATGAGAACTAGTTTCTAGCCCGGTTTTGTGGCAGATTGTGCCTATGGTTTTTAAATGATGTTTTGGGCTAGGAAACTAGATGTAATGATGGATTTTCCCCAGTGTTGAGAATAAAGGCTTTGAAAAAGTATGAGATTTTGAAAGGAAACAAAAGCATCGCTTTACGAGTTTTGAGAATTGCACATAAAAGTTTTTGAAAATGATGCTTTCTGGCATGGTTTTCTGTGCTTTTAGTGTTGTTTTGGGGCACGTACTGGGTGACATTCCTGTCAATCACGTGTGTGCTTTCTTATTACAGGTGCTAGGGGGTTGGAGCATTTCTAGTCTGGTGCATCTGTTCGAGCCACGTTTGCCGCACACAGGTCTGGATAGTTAGCTTTATTTGTTTAATATTGCTGCTTAGTTGTTTTTAATTAAGCTTGGGTAGTTCTCGTACTGTTGTGTAGCACCGGGGTGTTACATTTAGGTAGTTTTTTTTAGATCCCTAGGATGTTGCATTTTGGTCCATTTTATTTGTTTTAGGTCCTGACATTTTGCAATTTCACCCCTGTAGCTTTAGGAATCTTTTTATTTCTTTTATTTCCTCTGTGTATTTTGCATAAATCCCCTGAATATTTTCTTTTTTTAATCCCAAGCATATTCATGAATGTTTATTTACATTTAGGTCCATAAATCCATGTCTTCTTTACAATTAGGTCCAGAATATTTGCATGTGACCCCTAGAATTATTTTAAATGAACTTTCTGTTGAAAAATTGTGATCTGAACCCTAAAATATCTAAAAAACATACTGTTCTTTGGAAAATTGTGATCTGAACCCTGAAATATCTAAAAATCATATTGTTTTGTAGAAATATTGTGATCTGAACCGTAAAATATCTAAAAATTGTAATGTCCACCTTTAAATTTTGTTTTTCATCACATTTAGTCCCTGAATTTTGCATTAAACCCCTCAGAAGTTAAAAAATGAGTTTTTATTGTAAATCTTGCATCTTTAACCTTAATAAATTGCATAATTACACTGGCCCACATAGAATCCCTTTTCAACTACTCTCAGCCTCCTGAATTTTCACACACAAGTCCTTAACTTCATAATAAACAATCCCCGGATAGTCAATTTGCATGTAGGCCCATAGATCAATTTTAATCCATCCTTTAGGATTTTGGAACGATTTCTTGCCCATTTGTGTTACTTTTCACTTGTGGCCTTTCTTTTTTATTTATTTAATTTATTCCACTTTGACATCGTGATTTCCATAATGAACAGAGTTTTGTTTCACATTTTAACCACATTTGCACATAAGTGTGAATTTTGCACTTTAGTCCCTTACTTTTCAGGAAATTATCCATATGCAATTTTTGCATCCTTGTGCCACATTGACATTGGACCCGTCATTTTCATGTCAGAATAAGGACCATGAACCTATTTTTCATCTATTTTCTCATTCTTATCGCGAATTTTGCGTTTTAGTTCCGACGTTTGCCATTTATTGCATTTACATTCTTTTGGTGATTTTTCTTATCCTTGTTTCTTGCAAATGACATTATCCAAACATTTAGCATTCATTTTGACATAGCTTAGGCCATGCATCGCCCCCATGCAAGCACTTGTCATCTCTGGCCAGGGAAAATGACCAAATTGCCCCTATGCCCCAATTCATGAGCATGCATCTCGATCTTTGCATTTAGTCTTGCCTTGGCATACATATTAGCATGATTAGAGCATGATTCAGGTTTAGCAAACATTCATCTAGCCTTTAGCAAGCAATTGGACTAGAAAGACCGAGTTTCTCGGGCGTACGAGGGTGCCTAATACCTTCCTCGTGCGTAATAGGAATCCTTACCCATCCTCTGGTTAGCAGACATCTAGCCTTTCCATCTGCATCCCATGCATTCATCCTTTTGTGGGTTTCCTCATCTTTCCCTTAAAAGACTAGGTGGCGACTCCTTTCCTTTTTTCTTTTATCCTATCCTTGCATCTTCGCCATCTTGGCGTGGTTGTGATCCCCTTCCCCCTCCTCCGGGTCGGCACGGTCACAAACACATTAAACATTGGATTGGTCCAATCAGGGAGGAGAGGAAGAATAGATTATTATATATAGAATCCCAATTACAATACATTGACGGACTAGCTGAATCTTCTTTGCTTAGTGATGAGATCTGGGAAGAGAAAAAGGCTCTAGGAATAGAACATATTTCCTTATTAAAGGAACAGGAATCTTACTAGATGTAAAAGTCTAGAATACAATGGCTTAAAGAGGGGGACCAGAATACAATCTTCTTTCACAACATGGTAAAATGTTGTAGGAGGGTTAACACCATTGCTTCATTGAACATTAAATGATACCCTGATCCATTCACCTAAAGTAATATGCAAAGAGATGGAAAAACACTTCACTTGGCAATTTAACAAGGAAAAAAGATTCAAGGTTTCTATTAACTGGGATAACTTAGTTCTTCATAAGATCTTACACCCTGAATCATTAGAGGAACCTTTTACAATAAAGGAGATAAAAAGGAATGTGTTTAGCTTACTTGGAGACAAAGTCCTAGGGCCTGATGGCTTTCCATTAGCTTTCTTTCATCACTTCTAGGATCTTTTGAAATCAGATATACTCAATATATTCCTGAAACTTTACTCCTCTAGTGAACCTGAATTTTTAGCACCAATTAATCAAACATTTATTGCTTTAATTCTCAAGAAGAATGGTGCTCAACACATCAAAGATTTTAAACCAATTAGTCTAGTGAATAGTATATATAAAATTATCACTAAAACCTTCGCAACAAGATTTACCCCAGTCCTGAATGAGGCAATTTATCAATCTCAATGTGCTTTCCTGGCTGGAAGATCAATAGGAGATTGTTTTCTTGTTGTACAAGAAACTTTACACTACATGAAAACCTCAAACATTCCTAGATACATCCTAAAGCTGGACTTTGAAAAGGCCTTTGGTAATGTAATTTGAGATTTCTTGCTAGATTCCCTTAGTGGGCTAGGATTTGGGCCTAAATGGATCTCCTGGGTTAGGATGTGTATCTACACCGCAAAATTTTCTATACTGGTCAATGGCTCTCCCAAAGGATTCTTTGGAGCTACCAATGGGTTAAGGCAAGGAGATTCATTATCCCCTCTATTATTTATTGTTGCCACACATATTCTAAACCGCATGTTGAAACTGGTTTTGGCTAACAATCTAATATCTGGCATACAATTCCCACATAGGGCCCCTACTGTGGTTAACATACAATATGCAGATGACACTTTATTGTTTCTTTCTGATAGTAAGGAGAACATGATAAACATTAAAAGGATTTTACGTTGTTTTCAATCCAGTTCTGGATTAAAAATAAACTTCCATATATCCTCAATCACAGGAATTGGTGTGAGCAGCACTCGCTAACCAGCTCTTGCAATATCTTGGGCTGTAGAGTTGCTGGTTTACCTCTCATGTATCTTGGATTACCATTACACTACAGAAAGGCAACTTATAGAGATTGGATCCTAGTTATAGAGAAAATTTCCAATAAATTGTCTCTTTGGAAAGCAAAATACTTATTCTTAGGTGGTCGTCTAACCTTGTTAAATTCTGTGCTCTCTGCCATCCCTACCTACTATTTATCAATTCTCCATTTACCTGTTAAAGTAGAGAAGGAAATTGATAAGATCAGAAGTAGGTTTTTGTGGAACTCATTTTCTTCTAATTATAAAGGTCTCCATTTAGTTAATTGGACGACCTTATGTCGATCAAAGAAACAAAAAGGTTGGGGGATTATTAACTTAAGAAATTTCAATTATGCTTTGAAAGCTAAGCTGCTTTGGCAATTACTTTCAGAGAAAAATAATATGAAATGGAAAGAACTTCTTAAGGTGAGATATCTAAATAAAGTATGGCCTAGTGCTTTATTAAACTCCTCTGTAAACAATTGCTCTCCTCTTTGGCAAAATATGAAGGCTTGTTTCGATATTATTAATTGCTTCACCACCTTCCAAGTTCACAGTGGTAATAATTTACTCTTTTGGGAAAATAAGTGATGGAATGGGAAAAAAATTAAAACTTAAGTTCCCTAAGTTGTATTCTGTAGCAAGGTTTAAGAAAGCATCAGTCAAACAAACTGTGGATTTATTTAGGACTGATTTCAATAAACTTTTTGATCATTCCAAGGTTTTCTTGGGTGATCATACATTAATCCAATCACAGGCAGATTCCTTAGCTGCTTTACGGCATGACACTTCCCTATTACCTGGTGGGGACAACCTTATATGGATGCCAGCCAAAGATTGCACCTTTTCAATTAATTCTTGTTATAGAATCCTAAATGATGGAGGCATCCGATTCCCCCTTTATTGGAATATCTGGAAAAGTTGGGAACCTTTAAAATTCAAGCTTTTCTCATGGATGGTCTTAAATAATAAAAATTTAACTAGGGAGAATTTATCTAAAAGAGGGTGGAATGGTTCAGAAACTTGTATATTATGTAAAATGCATAGAGAGACCAATACCCACCTATTTATTTACTATGCTTTTATCTGGCCTATATGGAACTTCTTCGTATCCTCTGCTATGTACCCTGGATATTTTGAAATTGCTGACTTATTTAATTTTACACCTACGCTTTAATTTAAACTTAATAAGCGTGGTTGGGTTGCTTTAGTTCAATTCATTCTCTGGCTGATTTGGATGGAGAGAAACAATAGAACTTTTAGAGACCGTAGTAAGTCTCAAATAGCAATTATTTTTGATATCATCTCTCTAATGCATCATTGGATAGATAATTTTGCAACAGGCTTCGAGAAGGAAGAACTTTTACTCCATCTCCTCTATGTACCATGCATGGACCATCGAGCAAGTCCCTAATAATTCTACTTCTTCCATGGGATCCTTTGAGTCTCTCCAGCCACAGCCCTCCGAGCCTGCCCCTAATCTGCCAAGCTCTGTAGGAGAGGGAAATGAAGTTTAATTTAGCTTCCCATTTCTACATTCTATAGTCTCTTTTTGTCATATTTGGGTGTGAGAACTTGGCCTATGTATGGTTCTTTGCAGACACTTTATTTTTGCATTTATCTGGAACTGTTGGTTCCAAATCTCTGTAATACTTTTGGACATTCTAATCCCTTGGTGGTGGTTTACATAGCTAAGGGAATATTAATAACATGTCATCGTTTTCAAAAAAAAATAAATTCTTTAAGTATTTTGCATGGCTTAATGATCAAGACAATGGAGGCACAATATGTAAATCAATGAAATTCTTTAGAAGATCAAAGAAATCAAGAAAAGCTAGAAAACAGTGGCCAAGGCCAAGAACTATTCTTGGATGCAAATACTAGTAATATCCTTAGGTTCCGTTTGATTGAACTTCAACTTTCAACTTAAGTGTAGAAAGCTTCTGGTCATAAGCTGTTATAACCCAACTTTTGGAAATGTAAAGGAATTACTATTTCAAAAGTTACATGCTTCTAAGAAGTTGGTAGTGTTTGGTAGAACTGTTGGACCATTATAGTTTCTAGAAAGAAGCTATATGCTCAAAAGTTCTACCAAACGAACTCTTAGTCATTCATGTAATACTAAACTACCATGGTTTGTAATTATTTTAGAACAAAAGAAAAGTTCTATTACAACCCATCCTTAATATAATTCCAACAACACTTTATGTCTTGTAAAAAATTTGATCATCAACCTATCATATCTATGTTCTATGTTGTATTCTTTGTATTACTATGCCTTCTTTTATTGCACAAAAAACTTCACAAAAATTTGCAAAAAAGAACTATTTCTATCCAAAAAGTTGTCAAAAAAGATTCAGTTGTTGCCTCATCGCGAACTTAAACTAGATCAAATACATGACCATCATCCACAAATAAAGTACTTCCCAAGCTTGCTTCTCTTACTTGGGTTCCACCAATTCTCTTGCCCTTGCCCCTTCAGCCCCTTCCTCTAGTAAAGATTGTAGCTCCCTCCTCACCATCAACAACATGAGAGCCTCTTCCTCCCTTTCCTTTTCCCCTTACTTTGTTTACAACAATAGTAGAGGATCTTACAAATCTAGTGCATTACACAATAATCAGACAAGAAATCAAATGTATGCATCAAAATTGTAAGAAATTAAAGAAAAACTCATGGACTAAAAAAAATAAATGTATACCTTCTTGAGCCTAGAACACTTGTTGTGCTTGTTGAAGCTTGGTAGAGATGAGTTCTTGGAGCCTAGAACACTCCCTCCTCTTTTTGATACCACTCCATGACATTAAACTAGAACAAATTTAAGCAATGAAATGAAAATAAGAAGAAAATAGCTGCAAATAATTGTAAGCAGCCACTGGCACAACTACAAATAAGAAGAAAATCTCTGCACAAAAGAAAATCAAATGCTAGCTTAGCAACAAAAAAGGAGAAAATAACATGAAAATAGCATTATATGTTAACAAACACAAAAATAGCATTTATGCATAAAAAGACCCAGATAAAGAACTATAATTGTTACAATTATGCATTTATATCATAGCAAAGATAAAATTAACACAAAATGACATGAATACAGGGCATTTAGGGATTTCCATCATGAATTAAAGCATGCAATTATTTGAATTGATTGAATAACATAAAATACAGTAGAAACAGAAAGAGATAGAGAAGAATGGGGTACCTACTAGTTAAGGGTGCTAACGAAGCCAATTTGCCAATATTTGAATCCAAATCCAAAATTTTCTATTTACATCTAAATTCGTATCTGAACGGATGTTAATTTTAACATATGTATTCGAATCAATTGGATACATCTAGATTGAGATATTATCCATATCCGACTAACACATCTTTGATAAACATCTGATATTACATATATGAAATATCTGGAGTATAGTAAAATGTAAACAATATACTTGTAAGATCTTTTCACTAGTATATAACATATTTTCATAGGAATTAATTGTAAACAACAAATTGAAATTAAAATATATGTAAGGATAATTGATTACTTATACATTAGACAAATTTAGATACAAATATAAATACAAATTTTTTACGAATATGGATATTTTTAATATGTATTTTTTCAAATTATTTTTTGGATTTGAATTCACTCCATTTAGTGTTTTTTTTGGATAAAAATCCAATAATTCAGACGTTAATTCAGAGTGGATTTTTGAATTTTGGATATCCATTAACACTTGTACTAGTAGTAGATCAAGAGAAGGGGTTTAGGATTTCTAGTCAGAGTGCTTCGAGAACCTTAATGCTCACAGAAGGTTTTCCTCTCAAAATCCCTACTTGTTGATCAACGACAAAGAGAAGGGGTTAAGCTTTCTATAAAAAGAAAAGGAGAGAAAGAAAATGTAGGTGGTTAGGGTTTCCCACTTGATTAAAGACTCCCACTACACACATTGATCATTGGGACACTAGATCTTCTCACATCATCCTGTTGATCAGCAAAAATTCCATAAGAGGTTAGGGTTTTTGATAGACAGAGGGGTTTGGGGGAGAGAAGAAAAGGGGCTCATGGAGATGCAATCCTCATTAGAAGTACTTCTCCAACCTAAGACAACGCTGTAGTGAACGAGATTGATGGATCGATGGAAGGAGTTAGGGTTTCTGTCAAAGACAAGGAGAGAGAAAGAAATGGAAACAATCAAATTGGTGAGGAATTTTGTTATTAAAAGGAGCATTTAAGTCATTGTACATTACTTAACAAGGTCAATGGACAAAAATCGTAGCCAATTTAACAAGAAGGGCATATGTGCAAACAAAGAAAAATTTCGAACGCAAACCATGCAGGCTACACTTGCAATAAAAGGAGTTTTCATGGATATATATGCAAAGAATCCTTTTTAAAATATTGAATTTTAATGGTTCAAGTGTGCTAAACTTTATTAAAAGTTTGGACTTTAAGATAAAGGGGATATGGCAATTAGATTGTGATAAATATTTAACATGTAATTTATAGTATGGTAAATGAATTCTTAACATAAAGTTTGAAAAGTAAATTAAATATATAAAAATTTTACTACAATATAAGTTATATGCAACTTCATGGGCCTAAAATATGTTAGGGTTTACATAACATAGAACTCATGTACTCTTGAAAATACCATATTTGCTCATGTACATCTACAAATTAAATTGTTACACTTGGTTATTCTTCTTCTTAGTTAGTGTTACTAGTTGGCTTCTAATTCAAGGTTAGCATCTATCCAACTTGTGGATTCACTAACCTACCCCCTCATTCAACTTGATAATCTACTGGTTCTCAAGCTGTGGCAAAAATAGTGGTGGCAGTCTTGGTGATGATGTAGGTGGTGTTGGTGCTCAACCCAATTCCACAAACTCAAGTCACGATGGTGTTTGAAGTGATGATGACGGTAGTAGAGATGGTGGTAGGATGTAAGCGACGGATTTTGTGACAAAGGGTAGTGGTCATCATGGTGATGATGAGGGTGGTAGAGATGGTGGGTTGTGGATAGGAGTAAGTTGTGATAGCAATAGTGATGGTCTTCATGGTGATGATGAAGGTGGTGATTTAACCAATCCCATCAATTTCAGGTTGTGATGACAATGATAGTGGCCATGGTGACAATGAATACAATGAAGGTTAGGGTGGATTGTAGGTAGTGGATGTTGTTGTAGTGGTCATCGTGGTGGCAATGAAGCCAATATTGTTGTTGAAGGTGGTGGTGGAGGTGGTAACAATGAAGCCAATATTGTTACTATGATGATAGGTTATGGATAATAGAGGTTGTTGCCATCACAATTGTGGTGTTAACTACACCAATGGGTTGGTGAGAAGAAGATGGTAGTGTTGGAGGTGGTAATGGGTTGTGTGTAGGTTGTGGTGATAACAAAGATGATGATGGTGGTCCAAAGATTTTCTGATTGATACCTTAGAAAGAGTTAGATGGTCGGTCAGTTAAAGTGATATAGTAGCAATGATTTTGAATCTAATGGTAATAGATATATGGATGGTATACAAGCTATTTGCTATGTTTTGGAATGTATACAAGTGGAAAATCAAATATGCTAATATGAAATTTGTTAACATACATCTATACGTAAATATACATATTTTCTAGGAAAATACACCTCAACATCCAAAAAATAAATTCATTTCTCTCTCCCATTGGCCTATATAATTTTTTTAATAAGTCTATTGACTTACCACGGCCACCATGGACTGCAAAACTCTCCCCTCTCTCCTCTCCGCCTTCGTCGATACCTTCGTCGACTTCGCCGTCTCCGGCCTTTTCCTCCCACCGCCAACTCCCACAGCCCCCATCACCACCCACTTCCCCACGCCAAGCCGCCTGGTCGCCATTGGCGACCTCCACGGCGACCTCCCCAAGACCCTCCAGGCCCTCTCCCTCGCCGCCATACTCGACCCCCTCACCCTCCGCTGGTCCGGCGGGTCCTCCACCGCCGTCCAGATCGGCGATGTCCTTGACCGAGGCCACGACGAGATCAAGCTCCTCTACCTCCTCCACCGGCTCAGGACCGAGGCCGCCGACGCGGGTGGCAGCCTCGTTTCCATCCTCGGCAACCACGAGGTAATGAACCTGGACGGGGACCTAAGGTACGTGACTAAGGAGGGGTTGGAGGACTTCGAGAGGTGGGGGTGGTGGTACAGGAGGGGGGTTGGGATGAAGAGGATGTGCGAGGGGGTGGGGGTGGTCGAGGACCCGTTCGTCGGGGTTCCGACGAGGTTCCGGGGGGTAAGGAAGGAGTTCTGGGAGGGGTTTAGGGCGCGGATCGCCGCGTTGCGTCCGGACGGCCCGTTCGCAAGGAGGTTTCTTGACGGGTACCAGACCGTCGCTGTTGTTGGAGATTCCGTGTTTGTTCACGGTGGTCTTCTTCAGGTATGAGGATTTGCACTGGATCGTGTTTGGTAGAAGGAATCTGGAAAAAATATTTCTTGCTCTATTTGTGTTTGTTTGATCTTAGATGGAATTGTTTGTATGTGTTCTTGACATTTGATTTCTATTGCATTTGTTATGAACATGAACTTATGTATGTGATTTGTTGGAGTATCTGAATCAGTGGATTTAATCTATGTCAGAGATTTGAGTGGTAGTTTTTTAAGAAATCACTGGTTTTAGGTGGAGTTGGTAGGAAGTAGTTGCAAACATGCTTGAGATGTTGCTGATCAGAGAGCATCTTTTTGAACAATTGCTTTACTATTTGCAGGAACATGTTAATTATGGACTGGAGAAGATCAACAAGGAGGTGAGGGATTGGATCAGGGGGCTGAAGGGGAGTAGATCTCCGGGGTATCTGAGAGGAAGGGATTCGGTAGTTTGGCTGCGGAGGTTCTCAAATGGGGTGAATTCTGATTGCGAACACCTTCAAGAAGTGTTGTCAATGATTCCAGGAGTGGCAAGGATGGTGATGGGACATACTATTCAGCATGAAGGGATCAATTCGGTGTGTGGAAATCGAGCATTGAGAATTGACGTGGGGCTATCGAAGGGGTGCACTGACGGTATACCGGAGGTTTTGGAGATCAATGGTGGGCAGGAGATTAGGGTCCTGACGTCCAACTTGCTCTACCAAAGTAATGATCCACCGCCAGTGCATAGGGAAAACGAGAGCACTAGGAAGAAAGGGCTTGCCTTGTTGGTTCCAGGTACCAAACCAATGGACGTAGAAGTGAAGGCTTAGCTTAGATTTCCCTTGAACTCAGGATGATTATTATATAGTCTAAGGAAGTTTGTGAGATTGGTTCTGAAGTGATCAAAGTTGTTTCAGTTATAATGTGCTGTATAGTCATCAAGGAGGGATTGAGTTTGGTGGTTGGAGCCTGCAAATGAATTGGGATTTCAAATTGTTTGCATCAATTTTGACAATTTATTCAACTTGGTTGGCAGTGAAGCATTTGATGAATTGACGACGCTACATCAAGGAGTAGAAGAAACATAACTTGGTAATCATTAGTTGGGAGATAAGTGGCATATTTGCAATCAATTGACAATTTATGATGCAGAACATTAGTGGATTGATCACAGGTACCATGCTCTATGCATTTCCAATTTATGATGCAGAACATTTGTAGCATATTCTATGCATTTAACATTGAATTGAATTGTTTCTGTTGCTGAAGTAGTTATTATTAAAATTGGACTCGTAACTTCTTCTAGGTCTTTCGTGTATGATTATTGTCAATATGGTATAACATACCTGAAAGTCCTGTTACCAACTGAAGAAAATCATTAAAGTTCTGTTTGCAAGGAGAAATTTCTGAGGTCTTTTTGGTCCAATGATTTGTTGTTTGCACAAGGGCCCAAATTTTTCTGAATTTGAAATGTTAGCGAGTTGCTTGCTGAAGAAGCAGATATGAAACCTATTTACTAGAGTACTTCTTGGAAGTGCTTAATGTAACTGCAAAAAGGGTTTTCTTTCCAATTAATTTGTACCTGTCCTATTCACTTCAAAACATCAGCCTTCCTGTATTGCATGATATTTCTGTGGAGTTTCATCCATGAAGTTGGATAGCATTGCTATATGTTTCTCAAGTATAATTTGAGATATAGTTTCTTGCAATTAAAAAGAAATCTTCTCAATGGATCAGTTGTCTTATTTTTCTCATTTGTTATTTGGTGTCTCAATTGGGCTAGAAACCATAAATTTTTAAATGTGTTAGCAGTTACAATTACAAATATCATTTTTTTGAAATCGATAAATATTTTTTTGTTCTATGTAGTCCGTGAGATTTGAATCTAAAAGAGAGGTGTGAGTTCTGCTCTTCTTGGTCAACTATACCATGACATTCGGTTATGATTCCATATATCTTAATCTAGGTTTGTCAATGTAATCGGCATACCTGTCATCTAAAGTCGCTCTATTTTGTTTTTGCTCGAATGTTGTAGCATAAAAATAACCAAATTCATTCTCATAGGATAATTAGCTTTTCTTGTCAAAGGCTGCTTGATGGGAAGAAATTCTTAATGAAACGTCCATAAAATCATTGGTTACCAATCATCGGTGTTATGTTTTGCATTAAATGGGAGAAGAAGACTCCTGCGAAAGATAGAACACAGCATCGTATGAATGAAGAAGAAGACTCCTTCAAACGGGAGGACACTCAATGAAATATTCAAATGGGAGAAGAATACTCCTACAAATGGGAGAAAAAGACTCCCACGTGGCAACATAAAAAATGGGAAAAAGAGTATGTAGTCTTCCATTACACTTTCTCCCAGCAAAGTTGACATTTAGATGATGGTGGAAGTGTTGATCGTCGAATGGGGCTCCGGTGAGGTGGAGAAACTAGGAAATTAAGGTATGTCGTCGATGATGATTTTTCTTTCGTTTTTCTGTCTATTTATAGTGGAGTCTCAACGTCTCCACCTCCCTTCGTTCTAGTAACGGTTCCTTGATTTATGTCGATCAATAACTCCGGCGAATCATTGTCACCATTAAACTACGACCATTTTCTTCTTTGACTGTAACGGTCGATGGTCTTCATGACCACCAGTCAACATCTCCCACTTGGTGATGAAGATCACATACATGTTCCATGCAAGGAGATGTAAATGTAGGATCGAAAGGCTTCTCTAGAGGGAGGTGAATAGAGAATTTTACTTTTTAATGTTACTATACTCAATTTTAACAATAATCAAAAATTATAAGCAATGTGATTAATCAATTTGTACTTATCATACACACTTGATGTCATTAGAATTACATGCACAAGATAGGGATGAGAGTAATTGAAAATACAAGCAATTTATAGTAGTTCGGCAACCCAGCCTAGTACATTCTTCAAGACCCTCTTGAGATTTTTCCCTTATTCTTAAACAATAAAGAACTTACTTGTTGGTTGTCCCACCAACTCCTCTCTTGCTCTTGCCACTTCTCTATCCCTGAGAAGCTAGAGCCCTTTCTTGATGCTTTACAAGTTGAGACTTCTCTCTCACAAAGTTCGATTACAAAAATAGCTTTACAGTATGCTTGCGAAGAGAATAAATGACAGAAAGAATATATCAATTACAAGTATGTCAAGGTATGTCTTTATGGAGGCATAAATGAGTCCTATTTATAACCATGAGATCCTCATAAATTGTGTCTAACGACTAGAAAAACGGTCACAAACGGCTAGTCTTTTGGTATGCCGTTTTGTCCTTCAATGTGCCGTTTAGATCTTCAGTCTGCACTTGATGGGCAATTCGGTATGCCGTTTTTATTTCGGTATACCGATTTTTCCTGAAACAGTATGCTGTTTCATCTCGGTATGCCGTTTCTGTCTTCTTCTTTGTCTCCTCAGTTTTTCCAAAATTCCGATGCTCGTTCCGTTTTCTTCTGATTCGGTATACCGATTTTCTTCGATATGCGGATTTGTTTTCTTCTTCTTTGAAATCGGAAGGTCGATGGGTATACCGTTCTTTCCTGACTCGATATGCCGTTTTATTCTAAAACGGTATGTCAAATTTCCTTCGGTATGTCGATTTTGATACTTCATGAAAAACTCTATAAATATATAATTTTTGACTTACATAACTTAATCCTTTTTCTGAGTATAGAGTTACAACAAATAAATTCATCAGTCATTTTATTTCTATGAAAATATATCCAAATGTAATCATCAAAATAACAAAGATATTTCTAACAATTTCCCCCTTTTTGATGATGACAAAATCAAAATATTTAGAATATCAATTTTAAAATGTAGACTAAGCGTCTTTTGACTTTTCTCTCCCTTAAGCTAAACCTAGCTTCTTTTGGCTTTTTCTCCTCCCTAAGTTAAGCTTCCCTTTTGTCATATATTGATATTCTCATGTCATATAATTTCATATCTTACTATTATATGTCATATCTTTTCTATTTTCATTTATTTCTTCCCCTTTTTGACATAATAAAAAAGCATATTTAATAGCAAAACAAATGATCAAAAAGACATCCAATATATAATGTAAAACTAGTCAAATTACAATACAATCAAGGAGAAGGCGGATTAATATGTTCAAGAATATCCTGGTGATATTCTTATAGCGTGTCTTGATACGCCTCAACACGATCAGTCAACTTCTTGATAGTTTCCATATATTCCTGATGTTTTTGATTCTGTTGGAGCATCACTTCTAAAATGAGCTTTTGTTGTTGAATCTGAATGTCTATCATTTTTGACTGTTGAAGAGTGATCTCAGCCATTTTAAGTTGAATCGCATCCAATTTCTTGGAAATGTCTGAATCTTCTGCTGCTTCATCTTCAGAGCTGGAGTCTTCAGGTTTCGATGGTGGTTGTGATGGTGCAGAGGAGGATCCCACTGGAAGATTTTGAAGTTTATTATGAAGTTCAATGGATTGTTCCATTTTGGCAATGGCTTGAGTTCCTAAGGGTTTAGTTTTGACTGGAAGACTCGATTCATCATCAAGAGAGATTTCAGAGTTTTCAAACAGATATGTTAAAGGAGGACCAAAAAACAATTTGGTTTTAACATGGGTGATACAATGAAAAATAACTTACCCTCAATTTACAGGAATTTTTTGAATAATAGCATAGACCGGTTTGAAGGTAAGTTCACTTAATTCGTCTTGATGTCCCTTCTTTTGAACTAGATTGGCTGCTATAATATAGGCAATAATCCTAGATTGTTTAGTAAGCTGTTTAATTTTGGTGGGTTTAAATGTGCTCCTAGGGTTCAAGGAGACGACTTTATTCATTTCAACATAGGACCAATCTAACTCATAGATGGAAAGAGTGATATCTGTCCCGGAATAAGGAATTTTGAACAGTTGCCCTAGTAAAACATCATCAAATTCTATGGATGTTCCACATATGTAAGAATGTGCCAAGGAGTGAGAATGTGTGATATTTGCATAAAATTTAGACACTAGGATAGGATAATACAACCTATCACCTATAGAACTCAAAAAGGGAATTAAGCACTGAAAATCGAATAAGGGTTTGATTGATTCAAGTTCGTTAAAGATTATCCTTCTTCCAGTGAGTACCTCTCTATTTGCAAATCTTTCTCGATGAGCTTTCTCGGCTTCATTATCGACAAAACGGTACTTTGGAACTTGGGGATTGGATTCATCCGCAGCATCTTCCACTTGCTTCCTCTTGCCCTTGGATGCGAGTATCTTCTTGGGTGCCATTGATGGAGACGGAGGAGCGGAGAGGGTCGGAAATACGGGAGGAGAAAGAATCCTTGGACGAGGCGGTGAGATGGGAGACGTCGGCGCAGGGGATCGGTCGACTGATATTTAAAAAGATGAAAGAAAAACCCTAGATTTTGGGTTTTAAAAAGAGTTCGCGAGCAATTCGGTATACCAAAATTTATTTCGGTATGCCGAAATCATCCTCAGGAAGTTTCGGAAGATGGATCGGTACATGCTTCGGTGTATCGAAAAATCAGATACAGGGGCTTTCGGTATAGCATATATTTTTGGTATGTCGAAATCAACATTCTGAAAAATCTGTCATAAAATCAGTATACCGTTTTATTTTCGGTATGCCGATCCAGTAATTTTTGGCAGATACCTTCGGTATTCCGAAAATGTACACAAGGTGATTTTTTATGATATATCTGATAATTGACAAATACCAAGATCTCTTCTAATTTTAACAAATTGTTGTTCATCAAGAGGTTTTGTAAATATATCTGTTAATTGTTCCTTAGTTGATATAAATTCTAATTTAATATTATTTTTAAGTACATTGTCTCTTAGGAAATGATGTCTTACTTCTATGTGCTTAGTTCTAGAGTGATGAACTGGATTTTTTTGCTAAATTTATGGCACTTGCATTATCACAAAATATTGGAGTGGTTGATATCATTATTCTAAAATCTTGTAATGTTTGCTTCATCCAAAGAATTTGAGCACAACAACACCCAGCTGCAATATATTCAGCCTCTGTTGTTAAGAGTGCAACACAATTTTGTTTCTTACTAAACCAAGAAACTAATGAGTGTCCTAAAAATTGACAAGTTCCACTAGTGCTTTTGCGATCAGTTCTACAAACAGCATAATCGACATCACTATACCCTATAAGATCCAGGCTGGTATTATTAGGATACTATAGCCCTAACTCAATTGTTCCATTTAAATATCTTAGAATCCTTTTAACAGCTTTCATGTGTGATTCCATAGGTGAGGCTTGAAATCTAGCACACAAACATACACTGATCAGGTCTACTAGTTGTAAGATATAGAAGTGATCCAATCATTCTTCTATATACTTTTTATCTATCTTCTTACCATTTTCATCTTTTTCTAACTTGGTAGAGGTACTGATGGGGGTTTTAGCTACTTTGCTATGATCCATTCCAAATCTCTTCAATAGTTCTCTAGTGTATTTTTCTTGATTTATTAATATTCCAACATTTATTTGTTTCACTTGTAATCCTAAGAAAAATGTTAGTTCTCCCATCATACTCATTTGAAATTCCTTTTGCATCATCAAGGAGAAATCCTTACACAAGTTCTCATTTGTTGATCCAAATATGATATCATCCACGTATATTTGGACAATTAAAATGT
>JAMKQA010247620.1:0-39798 GCA_024699735.1 Posidonia australis
GGGGTCTTTTTATAGTGGTCTCTAGGAAGGTTACAAAGGGGTCTTACAAACGAAAAGCCTCGAATATTCGTTGGCATATTCGTTTGCAAGGGTAACAGCCCGGAAGGTGGAAGGTCAGTAGTCGCGGCTTGGTGCGCCACCTTGGTGCGCCACCTTAGTGCGCCACCTTGGTGCGCCAAGTTGGTGCGCCAGCCCTGCTCACAAATGTCTGATTTGGGTTCTGGCTAATGGGTTTGGGGCTCGGTTTAAGGGCTGATCACATCCAAAGCAACATAGGGACTCCCATTCCTGGGTCACCTCAAAATCAGGGTGTCTACACTCATCGAAGTCGCGCCACGCCGGCGTCGTCGGAGAAGACGACTGGAGCCAGAGATGAACACTGAGCCTCTAGCCCCGCCGTGCCGCTCCAAGCCTCTAGAAAGTTTCCACAACGCCCCATGAAGCCTCCGGAACAACGTCACGAGCCGCCGATCATCACAGCGACCAAGCTCGCCGTAGAAGAACACGACGACGGCCGTCAGAGCTCCCCTCCGCATCATCGACCTCCATTTAGCTCCTAGAGAAGGGAAGAAGCTCCTCCTAATGCCCCGATGTCTCCACGACAGCTAGATCGCCACACCGCAGCATGCCAGAAGCTCCTTCTTCCCCGACGTTGTCGCCGGAGCTCCTCCACGGCAAGGGAGGTGGGAGGCCCGTTCCCACCGTTAGCTCTCCGATCCACTCCGATGGATCTTCTCCCCTCTCCTTCCTCTTGTTTCCTGTGGGGTTTGATCTAAGATCAGACCACGGGAAGGCCTTGTGTGCCCCCTCCGGCGGTCGTCGGCGGCGGAGTTCTGTCGTCGGCGGCCGTCGTTTCTTTTCTTCTTTTAAAAACAAATTAAAACATTTATTTTAATAAACTTCTGAAACTTTGTTTTCCTTACATTTAGGTCCTTTTTGTATTACACAAAGGTCCTTTTATTACAAATAGGTCCTCCTCTCATTTTTCTAAAATCATTCGAATGAAGTTTTAACTGAAAATATTACATTCTTCCCCCTGAACATTTAAAATAATGTTTTTCAAGCATTAAACTTTAGCAAAAGCCCTCAAGTTTTCTTTTAATGCATTTTATTCAGAAATTTTGCATAAGAGATCCTGAGCTTTCTTGAAATCTTTTTGAAAGCTCATTTTTCTGTGAAATTTGCATGAAGGTCCCTGTGTTCTTCTAAAATCATCTAGAATGCTTATTTTTACTGGTTAATTTGCATTTAAGCCCCTGCATTCTTCTGAAATCATCTAGGATATTGTTTTTGCTGGTTAAATTGCACTTCAGCCCTATAAGTTTTTGAAAACTTTTCTGAAGCATGTTTTCTCGGGGTAAATTGCATTTTAACCCTCAGTCTTTACTGAAATTCTTCTGGATGCTTTATTCTACTAAGTAATTTGCAGTTTAGCCCCTGTACTTCACTGATTTTACTCTGAATGCCTGTTTTCTGGGGTAAAATGACTGTTTTTCCCCTGAAACTTTCTGGAGCCTTTTCTGAATCACTTTTCTTGCGTATTTTACCCTGAATTTCCACTGAATTGTTTTAAATGCATGTTTTAGTGGTAAAATTGCATTTTAACCCCTAGGAAACTTCATTTTGACTAGGATTGCACATGTTTGCACATTTGACCCCAAATTTCCTCATAATTGCATAGAATGTGTTTTCCTATGTATTTTTGTTGATTTAGGCTTCAGAACATCAGTTTTAATCAGAATTTGGGTTTTTTGCACAAAGGCCTCTAGAATTCACACTATTTGCACTCACTTGCATTTTGCATATCTTTTCACATCTTTCCGCACAAGTTTTCTTGCCTTTCCTTCTTTGCTTTGCGCACACTTTTCTAGCTTGTTCCGAGCTTGGTTTTCTCCTAATTTTCGCCTTTAGATTTGTTTTGGCTTTCCATTGCCTGAGGGTGTGCAGTAAAAGGCTTGACAAAACCGACATTGTCCCAAAATGAGGATTATTTTCCCCTTTTTGATTTTCTCGGATTTATTCGAATTTCCACTGATTTGCGAGACGCTTTCCGAGAATTTCTCGACTTTCACAATTTTCCTCATCGCCCTAGGGTGTATAGTAAAGCGGCATTCTCAATGCCTACATTTGACCTTCGGATTAACTTTTCCCTTTGCTTCATTTCTTTTCTCTTTGATTTGGCATGTTTTCAGTTGTATTTAGCATGAGCATATAGAATAAGCAAGCATACATCCGTAAACCATTGACAATAGGGAAACCTAGAAAGACCGAGTTTTCTCGGGCACATGGGGGTGCGTAACCCCTTCCCCATGCGTAACCAGAATCCTTACCCTTTCTCTGGCCCGCATTCATTTGTGCATTATCCATTAGGCACGGAGCACACACATACATTCTGCATCTTGTTTGCTTCCCAGTTTTCTTGTGTTTTTGGTTTTCCTCGTCTTTCCATTAAAAGACTAGGTGGCGACTCCTTTCCTTATCCTTTTTATCTTCCCTTGGTGTTTCTGGGTCTAGATAAAAGGTTAATTGGAAAGATAGGTACATAAAGCACTTTTTGATGTCTAATCTAGAAAGAAGCCTACACAACCTCTTCTCCAGGTACTGAACAAGAATAGTCATCAGTAATAGAAAAAAAACGAATATCAAATAACTAGGAGAGATTGGTAAAAAGGTTACGTATACCTAACATATGAGAAGAAGCTCCCAAGTCTATAATCCAAAAACTATCTTGAGAGGTAAGTAAGGTACTTGTAGCTAAGGCGGTAACATGTGATGCAGTGGCAGTAGTGTCAATGACCAAAAGTTGTAGGAATCGCTTGTAATCGGCCTATGAAATGGTAATAGTCTACTCATCAATAGGTGTAGCAGGAGCTATCTCTCTACTAACATTAATCCACTGTGGTTTGCCAAACTTGTCCTTGTATCTATCTGATCTGCGTTTAGTCCACCCACAATGCTGACAACATGGTCATTCTCCACTATTTGTACGTTTATTACATCCTCCTCCTCTAACAAGGCCACCACCATGACCTCGAGAAGCTACCATAGTTGTGACACTGGAGTAGGTGTGGTAGTGGAAATCTGCAGAACTCTGTAAAACATAGTCTGCAAGTCAGCAACTGTATCAACACCCAGAATCTGTTTATGAATCTGTGAAGAGAGCTTGGAATTGAGGCTAGAGAGGTAGGTGGCTATTGCTTGCTCATCTCTGTACTTTTGCATCTTGCTGATGTTAGCTGTCAATGGTTGGTAAACATCAAGCTTGTCTAAAAGAGGTCGTAGAGCAATATAGTGATCCCACACTAATCTCCCAGTCTAAGCATAAACAGCTACTCATATACCTCAAACAACCTGGAAATGTTCTTCTTATGCCCATATGTGGTCTTCAACGTGTCCCAAATCTTCTTTGCAATGGCAAAGCTTCATAATGGCATGGGTAACACTAGGTTCCATGCAACTAACTAACTAGGAGACATTGGTGGTATCATCGACATACCAATCCTCGTATGTTGCATCCTTAGCATTAAGAGGCGACTAAGTGAGGTGCTTAAGCTTCCGATGGACAGCAAAAAATGTCTCAAAACTTTGTGTCCACAACAAATAGTTCATCCTATTTAGTTTTTCTGATGTGTCACTAAGATTCTTGATCAACAACTCATGGAAGATCATTTTTTACCACTTAAACACCCAAACAAAGTCTAATGTCATGAACTATAATATACATAGAGAAAACATAGCTCCAACATGACACAAACACCTTTCAAGCACCCACAACGATGATCTAGAGGCACAAGCCACCCAAAAACACACACTTGATGATTTTGGGGCCACACACAAATGTGGACAACACGTGTCCACGCACAATCATTGTAGTAGACTACTTTAGTGGCCTAAAACATGCTAATCCAGTACTCTGATGGGGCCATCTAGGCCATCAGAGACCCTAGGAGATCCCCCCTTAATCGATAATAGAAATGAGGAAGGAGGGGGTTGGCAGCTGTGGGGAGAGTAGGGGAGGGCTTAATGACAGTGGTTGGGGATGTAAGTAGGCTGACAACGTGTTGCAAGATCCATTGGCCCTTGACAAGAGGAGATCAGGTCGTAGAAGAGGAACGAGAAGAAGGAAGGGACTAGCAAGTTGAAAGAAAGGAGGAGGAACTGAAAGAGGTGGGAAGGAAGGTTAGAGATGACGACACCGACAACAGAGTTGGCTGGTAGAGGGCTTCATGACCACAACATAGGCCGGTAGGAGGCAGCAGTGGATGTGTGTTCTTCTTTCTTTCCTCTTTTCTTTCCTTTTTTTTTTTGTTGTTTTCTTTGGTGGATTCCTAAAACTAATGCTCTGTTACCATGTGAATATTAAAGGAAAAAATAATGATGTGCTATTTGATTAATGACCAAGGAGTACATATAATTAGGATTTATTAGATACCCAACATAAACAAGTATTCAATAACCCAATAAGCCACTACTATCTAATAAGACTCTAATAATAATAATATAAACATAATTCTAACAGCTCTTGATAAATGAGATGTTCTTCTTTCTTAATAATTTGTTTCTCCTTTATTCTAATAGAAATACAATTGAAAATTACAAGAAAATGCATTACATGTGAGGTTGAAAAGAACTTTTAAAATGCAAAACATTATCTTAAAATTATTTCATGGTTCTTGTATGAATGCTTTTGACATTTTATTTTGTTCATTGAAGTTACAATTATTAATACATATTGGGTCATCCACAATATAAATCTTAAAAAGTTGGTGAGTCTTTTATTTTCCATCTTTAAAGCCTTTTAAAACTGTATGGAGATAGGAGAGTGAATGAATTTGAAGAAAGTCAAAAGATGTCACATGAATTGTTGTACCCTTTTTATGAAGTTCCTTTGTAGGAGAAATCAAATGAGTAGTAGTGATGGAGATTTCTGGCCTACAGGCAACATTAAATTGTTACACCTCTTTACTTAGGGTAACTACTAGTATACATAAATTAATTATTGAACTTGAAGCATGTATCTTATGTATTAGGAAATGTCTCTAGTAATTAGGATGAGTATCTAATCTCATTCTGATACTATGACACCTATAGAAAGATTTATGAATATGCTCGTATTATAGTGAATAGTTTCCCATTGAATACAGTCGTGGTTGTCTTGAAGTTTAATGTGGATATTGTTTGTGGTTTTCTTTCAGGAATCTTTTTTCTTTGGGTTTCATGAATCTTGTGTTTGATGATGTTTCTCTTTCTTTTTGACATTAGTGATGCTAAATGAATACTCTATTTGAAGGATCCTATTTGTGCTTGTTATGGACCCAACTTTGTTGAGGTTGCACGAGCGGATGGCTATCAAAATTCTTTTTATCACTGACAGCCTTGTCAAGTAATAATTACTTATTTTTCTAGTAACTGTGTTCCAATTATTCTTGATCAAAAGCACTTCGAACCTATTACCTAAATACAGAAAGGAGATGACATTTTGGAGTATCTAAGATGGATTTTACATTGAAATTACAAGTACTGGGTACATATAGTCATATACATCATCTAGTTTTAAGTATCCTAGTAAACTGCTTTATCTTGTCTATATGAATTAAACAGTGTCAAATGGTAGTTTAGATTTTATGGAAAAATCATAGTCTGAGTGGATAAACTGTGAAGAAAGTGTGATGAAACTTGAAACATACTTGGTGTAGTGGAGATGAAAGAAATTACTGTTTTTAAGGATTAAGCTCAATTTAAAGTTGGTTAGAATATAAACATAATAATAAAATCTGGCAATTCTACATGGGAAATGCTGTTTCTTTAACCTTTCTTTCTAGTTAAAGATTGTTCTTTACTATAGGTCACATACGTGCAGTGCAAAGAGAGTGGGATTCGTTAGCATCCCCATCTTATTGTAGTCATTCCCGAACAAAAAACTGGATGGATCGTCGCCGACACTCTGTCCGCTCACTAGCTCACGCCGCCTCCAAATTCAACTAGATAGCTTTCAAAAATCGGCTTCTAGAGGAGGATGAGAAGGTAGAAGCACTGGAGACTACATCCTTTTCTTCCTTAGCAACTCGTCGATGTCGCTCCTCTTCCATTAGGGTAGAAGAACGATAGGTATGCTCTTCTGCTATATCTTCCGTCCTCTCCTCCTCTCTGTTTCAGAGACTTGCCCTATGGAAAACTACGATTTGCTTGCTGGTAGATCGTTGGTGTGCCCTCTCTTTTGGGGGAGGATTTCATCTTCCACGATCTTCTTCGGGGAACTTCGTCACTCCTGGAGAGTTGAGGGGCACTATTTTTCTAACACATGCCTGGATCTGTATGTTGATTTTGCTATTAAAATCGATTTTTTATTGCCTTTTAGCTTTCGTAATCTTACTCTTTGTATCTTCAAGAGTAGTATGTATTACAGTTTTTGTCGAGATATTGTTTACTCAGGGGTTAAGAATTATTCTAAGCTACGATGTTCTGAGAATGGGATATTTGTGTCGGTCCCCTTTCGCTCTAGTTGTGGTAGGACAAAAGAGGTTTATGATATTTCCACTCAGTGATCTAACTTGATTGTAGATCAAATACATGTATCGGAAAATTGGCCTCTGTCCCCTACATATGACCTCTTTTTTCTGGATGTCTCATCTAGGGTTTTACCCTCGCCGGTCGAAAGTCGCCAGTTCACCAGAGAAGATGATTCGACTAGGGGTGGCCCTCGAGACTATAAATGCTTGTCTGATACAAGTACTGATGCTTCGTTAACTGTGTGGAATTTTTCCACCTTTTTCCTGCCTAATCCATTATCTTATAACTTGATTAATTACCCCAATTGGTACTTAAAGAATAATCAACACCGGGGGGGTTGTAATAACGTTTATAATTACTGCCCCGATTCATGTATTGAGCTGGATTCCGAATCAATCTGGGTGGACTCACCTCCGGTTTGCCAAACTGCATTAATGCAGGAGTTGATGTCTGACAGAAACACTTTGTTTTCTTCTTCAGACGCCTCCCATATCTCTGACAACAGGATTTTGTCTGAAAAGGGGTCTTCGTCTCTGTCTTGTATTACTTCTTTACCACGTAACTCTTATATTGGCGGTTCAACTTCTACGGCTCCTGGTTCCCACTTCTCTCCCCTTGCTTCTTCTTCTCCTAGAAACTCTCTAGAGCCTCGAGATTCATCTAGATCTCTGATGAATATTGTTCCTGTGATTACTGAGGAACCCTCCTCTGCTATTGCAGATTCTCATGATCACTGAGAAGTGATCTCCCGAAGAAAGAATACCTCGCCACTAGTAAGTTTTTGTAGAAAACATGGAAGATGTTTTACTTGTGGTCTCCATGGCCATGTTAAAACATTTTGTAAGTATAAGGGTTCTTGTTTTAAATGTTCATCTCTCACTCACTCAGTAGCCATCTACAAATTCCTACAGGAAACTAAGCCCATCTCTGCTACTGTGAAGATGGCTGGGCTCTCCCCTCATGCCCCAAACACCCTTCCCCTTTCTGCATTTGTCTATGATCAACTTCACTATCTATCTTGCTGTGCGATAGTTACCTCCCACACCCCACACTTATCAAAGTTCACCTTGGAGGAACACCTTCGTGCGAACTGGCCTGCCTATATTTTTGAAGATGTCCTGGATTTTTCCCCTAGTAAGTCTTTGATAAAATTTGCCTCTACCTCTTCCCAGAATGAGGCACTTAACCTTTATGGGTCCACTTTACAAATGCTATCAGCGTCTTATGTCCCATGGTCGGTTAGTTCCAATGCGGTCTTCACTCTGAAAGAAGATGGCGTCTGGATCAGATTGGAGGGTATACCTCATCACCTCTGCAATATAGACCTTTTCTCCCACATGGTTTCTAAATTCACTGATATTCTGGAAGTTGATACCTCCCTAGATCAATTTAAGTTCCTAGGCTTCGTGAAAATTAGGGTTCGACTTCACCCTGGTAAAGAGATCTCGAACACCAGATTCTTTGCCTTTGGAAGGCTAGTTTACCCCATCAAATTCAGAAACTGTTGGGACCTCTGTCCATCTTCTTTTTCAGCCCCAACATCTCTTCCGCCTTGGCCCAAAAAGACTAGCACACCTTCTACCTCTACTCCTAGGAGGTTACCACCTACTCGTAGGCCTCTCAAAAACATTAAGGGATGGAGGGGTGGAAAAAATGGTATGGGTCGCCAGCCTGGAAATAATGTTTGGACAAGGACTACTAGCCCTCCCTCATCACTTCAACCTGCCTCTGCATCCATTTCTGCAGGCCTTCTCCCAACACCTATCATGCTGCCTTCCGAGGGCCCTTCTACTCCTGCCTCTGCCGCTGAAATCCATACAACATACAATTTGGGACTGCTTGAAGCTACAAAGTTTGTGGAGGAGGAAATACGGGCAAGGAATATTTCTTTGGCAAAATTCAAGAAGGTCTTCACGGTTTTTAACTGCTTAGAGCAGGATGATTTAGGCTCTGGCACTGGGGATAGGCCCTCCTCTCAGCCAACTACCCCCATACATGCTCTAGGTACTTCTACTCCTTATCCTGAGCATTTAGATGAGTCAAATATTCTCTCTGGTACAAATAATTTTTCTATGTATATACCTACTAGTATAAAGGAATCTTCTAATAATGACATAGTCAATGAGGTACTAAACTGGGAATCTTATGATCAATTCAAGACTTTCTGTAATGACATTGGTATTAATTTACATAATTTAGATGATACCAAAGAATTTCTTAATTTGGTACGAGAAGATCAAGGTCTAGCTCTTGGTAATCTAGATATTTTACAAAACATTGAGGAGAACTTTGCTTCTCTTCGTTTGTCCCATGACTCCACATGATCATTGCTGCTTGGAACATTAGGGGACTTGGAAGTAATAGGAAAAAATGGCGGTAAGAAACTTTATAAGAATGAATAATTGTGATATAATTATTATCAGTGAAACAAAAAAAGAAGATTATAGTCCTCCTTTTCTTAGGATTTTGGGAGGAGAGAGATTAAGCAATTGGACTCACTTGCCCTTCCATGGGGCTTTTGGTGGTATTTTAATTGGTTGGAATGAGAGAATTTGCAATATATTGTCCACTTATCCAGCCTCCTATAGTCTTTCAATTAGATTTAAAAACTGTAAGGATGGGCTAGAATGGTGGCTTACTAGGGTATATGGACCCTTTGAATCTAGATTTAAAGTTGATTTTCTAATGGAATTAGAAAATTTGAGTAAAATAGTTAATACTAATTGGGTGATTGGGGGGAACTTCAACATCACCAGATATTCCTTTGAACACTCATCAAACACTGGTGTGACTCCTACCATGACAAAGTTCAACGATTTTATAGAGCACAATCTATTAATGGACCTCTCTCCCAACAATTGCCCGTATACCAGGTCAAACTTCCAAACCCCTCCAACTATGCTTAAGTTGGATAGGTTTCTTATCTCTCCTGGATGGGCAAATTTAAATCCTGACTCTATGTGTTTTGGTAGGGCTAGGGTTGTCTCAGATCATACCCCAATCCTAATTGACACCAAACCTAGGGATTGAGGACCAACCCCTTTTAAAGTCTATAAGTCCTGGCTTAGCTTGGAGGGATGCCATAATTTTGTCATTAACTGTTGGACACACTCAGGCATAACTCTTAAATCAGACTCCCCCTAGCTAATTTTGCCTTCAAACTAAAAAATCTAAAGATGCAGATCAGGAACTGGGTCATACCTAAGAGAGAGGAGAGAAGAAAGAGATTAGAATGCATAGAATCTCATATCATGAAGATTGATTGTATGGTTGAAACTCAAATTCTTGATAATGCTACTTTAAGCATTAAGAAAAATCTTATGTTGGAACACAATACCCTCCTTTTAGAACAAGAAACATATTAGAGACAAAAATCTAGAGTTCAATGGTTAAAGGAGGGAGATTTGAACACTGCTATTTTTTCACAATATGTTTAAGTGTCGTAAAAGAATTAATTCTATTTCCTCCCTTAAGGTCAATGGCAATCTACTGACTTCCCCTTCTTTGATCTGCCTTGAACTTGAAAATTACTTTACTCACTAATTTAACAAGAGCTCTAGGGCAAGGGTATCTCTGAACTGAGACTCTATGTTACCAAAGAAGATCACTAACCCAGTTTGCTAGAGAAAGAATTTACCTTAGCAGAAATTAAAAAAAGTACCTTTGATCTTCCTAGAGAAAAGTCCCCTGGCCTTGATGGTTTGCCCCTACTATTTTTTCAAAAGTTCTGGGAATTTTTGTATCCTGACTTATTGGCAATTTTCCAAAAATTACACCTTGCTTCAAACCCAGATTTCCTCAAACCAATAAATCAGACATTTGTTACTCTAATTCCTAAGAAAAAGGCGCTAAATGTGTTAAAGATTATAGGCCAATTAGCTTACTTAATAGTACTTATAAAATCATTACTAAATGTTTGGCTACTAGGTTCTCTCCTCCTCTAATTGACATTATTGATGATTCCCAATGTACTTTCCTCTCTGGGAGATACATTGGTGATTTTTTTTGGTTGTGCAAGAAACTTTGAATTATATGAAGACTACAAATGTCCCTGGTTTTATTCTGAAATTAGATTTTGAAAAGCATTTGACAATGTCAATTTGGAGTTTTTATTGAATTCTCTCAAGGAACTTGGTTGTGGAGACAAATGGATTTCCTGGATCTCTATGTATATCTCAACTACTAGGTTCTCCATCTTAGCAAATGGATCCCCTACGGGATTCTTTGGTGCATCCAATGGACTTAGGCAAGGGGACCCTTTGTCACACCTCTTATTCATTGTTGTCTCCCACATTTTGAATAGGATGTTGTCATTGGCAGCAAGCAAAAAGATTATTACAGGGATCCAACTCCCAAATGAGGGACCACATGTGATTAATATATAATACGCTAATGATACAATCCTCTTTCTCTCCTCAGGAGCAGATAACTTGGTAAACATTAAGAGAGTCCTTTGTTGCTTCCAGACCTGTTCTAGACTTAGGATAAATTTCCAAAAGTCCTCTTTGATTGGTGTGGGTGTCTCTAGGGCAATGGTGGAGCATGGGTGTGATATTCTGGGATGCCAAACTAGAATTTTGTCAATTACTTACCTAAGTCTTCCCCTGCATCATAGAAAAGCATTATATAAGGACTGGACACCTGTCATTGAAAAGATCTCTAATAAGTTGTCAACATGGAAAGCAAAATTCCTTTCTCTAAGGGAGAAGATTAACCCTAGTAAACAATGTTTTAACAACAATACCTACCTACTACCTTTCAGTACTACACCTACTCTTAAGGATGGAAAAGGAAATTAACCGGCTTAGATGTAGATTCCTCTGGCAATCTGCATCACCTAACAAAAAGGGTTATCATTTGGTAAAATGGGACACCTTATGTAAGTCTAAAGAACAAAAGGGCTGGGGCCTTATTAATCTTAGGAATTTTAGTGTGGCCCTTAAATGTAAACTTTTATGGAAATTCTGGACTTGTGCACCAAATCTGAAATGGCCAACATCATTAAAAGCCAAATATTATTCTAGATCTGGGATGGGGGCCTTGCTTAATTTATCACACAGGAAATGCTCTCCAATTTGGCAAGAGTTTAAGAATTGCTTCTACATCCTTAATTGCTTCACTTCAATTGAAGTAGGAAATGGTGAAGACACCATCTTTTGGGAAAACAATTGGATAAATGGCATCCCTCTAAAATATAAATCTCCTGAGTTATATAGAATAGCAAAACACAAAAAGTTATCTATTAAAAGGGCGCTTCATCTATTTGGGAGTAATTTCTAAGGTTTATTTGATGCCTTTGGTAGCCCTGTGCAACAAATTAACTTACATGTTATTCAGTCCCAAACAGATTAATTGGTAGACATGTTATCTGGGTTTCAGCTTCACTTGGAAAAAGATAAAATCCATTGGCAACCCGATCATAAATTTGCATAGTCAGTTAAATCATGTCATAATGTTATTAATGATGGTGAACTGAGATTCCATTTGTACAAACCCATTTGGAAGGCTTCGGTGCCACCAAAGATTAAACTCTTCACTTGGTTAACAGTATCTAATAAGATACTAACCAAAGATAATTTGAGGAAAAAAGGTTGGACCGGCCAAGATTTTTACATTATGTGTAATAACTACTGTGAAACTGTATCACATTTATTTATTCACTGTCCTTTTGTAGCTACAATTTGGAAATTTTTCATTAATTATCATATGTATCCAGTGTTTTATCATATTGAAGATCTCTTCCAATATAAGCTGTAACGCCTCGATCCCGGGCATGCTACCAAATCACAGTATCACAAGCATAATTACACTAATTACAGAACAAAAATAACTGTAACTAAGGCTCACCTTCAGGATCATAATGTGCGGCTAGAAGCTCCAACTCCTGCACTGGAACCCGGCTGCACTCGGTCTGCACCTGAAAACCAAATAGCATGGGTGAGTGACATCTAGTCACCCAGTACGCCCCAAAAACACACAAACCACAAAAACTCGGCAAAACCATAAAAACTCATTCTTATCATCTTTCAAAACTTTTTTTTTTTTTTTGAGAATCATCTTTCCTTTTCACTGGAGATCTCTTGGGAATTCAATCCCAAAACCATATTCTTTTTTTTTTCAAAAGCCATATCACTTTTCTTTTCTCAAATATCTTGGAAATTTGTTCCAAGATCACATTATCTTTCAAAACATTCCTTTCAAAAACTTTTGGAATTCATTTTCCAAAACATTTCCATTTCTAATATTTGGGATTTCTTCCCAAAACACATTTTCAAATTCACATTTCTGACCAGATCCAGCCTAAAACACAATGCCCCATTGGACTCAAAATCAAATCATAAACATTGGCTGGCAACTGGATAAAACATTATCATTTCTTTTCAGGATTTTAGGATCATTTCACAAGTCCAATCCTGACCAAAACACATTTCTCTTTCTTTATTCATTTCTACTTTTCTTTACTGTTGTTACCTTGATCAGGGGTAACCAGGCACACAAGCAGTAGACGAGGACATCCTTTCCCTACCTTCCTGCACTGCCACGATGAAATTGCCCGTGCGAGATGTCACCGCCCCAGCCAACCGGCCTCAATTTCATTTCATAAGTGTACGGGGATACATCTTTGTCTGACGCCCCAGTCGGTGACCCAAACAACTAGGTCCAATGACCCAAGCTCAACCTACAACATCTCGAGCTCGGTGACCCGAACAACTAGGTACAACTACCCAGACTCAGTCTACACCGACGATGACCCGAACAACTAGGCTCAAAGGCCCAGGCTCAGCCTACACCGTCTCAAGCTCGACAACCACACTCTTGTTTCATAACACATTATTAGTGTTCCATTCCAAAACTCTTTCCACTTTTCAAAAATCATTTTCCATTTCATTCTTTTTTTTGCAAGTCTCTGTTTCCCTGCAACACTTGACCCTCCACTCGGGTCCCAACTCAAGCCATTAAAACCACATTTAAAACCATAAATTTGGTCTTATGCCCAAACCCACACAAAATCATCTTTTTCATTCGTTTATAGGGTCAAGACCCAAAACCACACCCAAATCCATTTGTTTGGTGTTCCACATGCCTCAATGTTGTTACACAAGGCAAACATCTTTCATATAAACCCACCATACCATTAAAACCACTTAACATTCATTAAATTCCACATTTTAACATCTCAAATTCAGGGCAAAAACGGCATACCGAATTTTCAATTCGGAATACCGAAATTTCCTGTTTCGGTCGACCGTGAAATTTCGGTCTACCGAAACCCTAGGTTCTGGTTTAATCTGCTAGAATTTTGGCATACATAATTTTTTCGGTATACCGAATTCCTCGCAGACAGGGCACACCCCTATTCAGGCATTGAAAAATCGCCCCAAGTAGGAGTCCCGATCGGACCCCCCAAACATGTCTCATAAATTTCCATAAAATCATGGGGTGTAGACCCTTGAGTCTACTTCAAAACCCCTCAAACCATACATGATGTCATCAATCACACAACTCATACGAAAATCACAAGGGGAAAGGGCTCAAGAACAGCTACTGTAGCCTTCATCCCCAAAATCACATTTTCCCCCAAACATGAATCCTAACCGCAAGATCTCTACATTCTCATGCTATACATCACATTTCCATTCATTTCATGATTTTTCCACAATTTCTCATGCATTATCTTGATTTTTCATGCAATTAACCTACTGTTAACAAAACGCTAAACGGAAGAAGGGGAAAGGATCGCGTACCTGACTCAAGCCTCTAGCGACCCTTACCACACTTTGGCAAGCCTTGGCAAACTCCGGTGAACCTCCTCTGCCAGTGGAACGCCACGAGCAGTTGGCACAACCTCCTCCCAGCTCGCGCACCCCTTCCCCTGCTCCCTTTCTTCTCTTCCTTTCCTTTCTCACCACGCTCTCCCTCTGCCCACTCCTGCCTCCCTCTCTTTATTTCCACCACCGCTCGCTTGGCACCAGCCACCCATCCCGTCGGATGAGATGGGGAGGCACGGGCCTCCGTCGCTGGTGGCACGGGTGGAAGAAGAGAAAGAAGAAGACGAAGAATGGGTGGAAGGGCATGGCTCGTGAGAGAAAAAGAAGGAGAAAAAGGAAGAATAGAAAAGAGGAAAGAACGACACGTAAATCGAGGCAACTGTGCATCCTCAAATCGGACTCCACATGGATCCCAAATCACAGGCAGATGCACAGAAAGTCAACCACAATCTCACACAATCAAGAAACATCAGATTATCCATTAATAAACCATTTACACAATATTGCAATTAATTACATGGTTTATAAATAAAAAAATGGATAACCAAGCCCAGATGTCACATAAGCCCTAATGTATTCTTGCTTTATCTGATTCTGGATGGAATGTGCTCATTTCGGCAATAATTAGGAGTATCTGGAAAGAAAGAAATAGCAAAATTTTTTGCAATTCAGTTGATTCATGTAGACACACGATACTTAAGATTATTTCTCTTATGTATTCCTGGACAGTAAATTTGGGTACAGGTTTTGAAAGGGAAGCTTTAATCCAATCTGTCTCGGATATGTAAAATTCCTAGAGCATGAACCAGCCGAATATGGGAGCTTCCACTCATTCTTATCCTGTGCCGCCCAACTCCTTAGCTAATACCCCGACTGAGACCATACCTTCTGTGCATAATTCCAGTGAAGATCATTCTTCATGATTTTCCCATTATAATCAATTTCTATGGTCTTTATTCAGTAAAGGACTGTAACTTAATTACTTTTTGGATAAACATAGCCTAATATGCATCAATATGGCTAATTTACTTTCGATTATATTGAATCTTCTAGATCCTAGGTTTTTGTAATACTTGGAATTAATTTTTGTTCTTAGTGGTGGTTCCATAACTAAGAAATCTTATTAATATTATTACCATTTTCAAAAGAAAATTCTACGTGGGAAATGAATGTCGAGAATGAGTAATAAATATGGAAGATGGACAAAAAGTTGATCGGAGGAAGTAGATCACTAATTTGGGGTTGAACTTATCCCTATATTGTTATTTTGGGGTGTTAACTAGTACATTGGACAACTCGTTTTTGTAATTTTTTTTTTTAATAAACAGTAAAGACCACTCAGACCCCATGAGCTCATCCCTTTAGTCTTTTATTATCATTTCCAGTTCTGTGCTTTCCACGATCAAAATTACTTCACACAAAGATGGTGTTTTAATGTCCCATAATAAAGACCTTTTGAATTCTCTGTCCTAAGTCCTCAAATCTTTCATTATCATTTCCTATCTCTCAAACTTATATTTTGTCATTTTCCTGGATTTCATGTACAACCATGAATTTTCTTGCATGTGACAAAATACTTGTTTGCTGATGAAATCGTACTTGATTTTGATTGGAAGAAAATAAGTCTAGGTAATTGAACATGAGAACTAAGAAAAGGCAGTAAATTTTTCAAGTTTGCTGAATGGCTTAAAAGACGCCTCGAGTATTTCCGTTGGGAAAAGACAAAGGTCCAATGAATTGGGTTTCTAAGAGTTAGGAAATCCTATTTTTTCTATTAAAAATTTTATTATAACTTGAATTTCTAGGTTGTTTTGTTTGGGTAGTTCGACAATGGAATTCCTTTGTTTACTTGCCTCCCAGCCTTCGTTCTCCTTTCAGGATTCATCTCATGGGTGGATTTAAGAAACACAAATTAACCTGGGCTACAGGTGTTAATTCTGGGTGTATTGACTACATCATCTTCTGTAACTGGTTATTCCTTACCTCAGGACCAAATAAGTTAGTGGAGTAGTAAATATTGTAAAGGATGTATCTAATGCTATACCTGTAATAGGATCACTCTCGGTAGAATTATTGCATAGAAGTGTTAGTGTAGGTCATGAAATTTTAACCTAGTTTTGTTTTTATGTAAACGATAATTGGTATATATTACATTCAAACACTTGGCTATGAGAAACCACCACTAAGTGATGTAATATATATGATGTCCGTGGAAGTCGAACTCCCGATCTCTCGTACAACTACAAAAAGACTTCACCACTAACCAAGTGACTGCAGACCTTCGACCCAGTTTTGTAGTTTAGCCCTTTTATTATCCCAAGAGGGAAGGTTAAGAAGAAACTTCTGACATGCATCAATACAAGGCCGAAGCAAAGTGACATGATCCATGTGACAAGGGAGTTTTCTTCTAGGCATGCTATTACATTGCGTGCACATGAGTCTTCCTAGTAAAGGACGAAGGTCAAGAACCAGAGGAATATTGGTACAGAGATGGTCTCGATGGGAAAGCTTATGCTATGTTTGGTATATTAGAATGAAAATAGATAGAAATGGAATAAATATTGGAATGGCATTTGGAATAGAATGGAATGGAATAGAATAGATTTATTCTATTTCTATGTTTGATATGTAATGGAATTGCAGAATGGAATTGACAAATAATTCTTTTCTAATATTTGATACATAAGAATAGAATCGAAATAGAAATATAAAATTTGTAAGATTAACAACTACATATTAACAAAAATATCCTGTCAATTTGGAAAAAAATTAAAATAATTTTTTCCCATACACACTACAATATACACATACACATAAAAGTTTTAACATAAATAATCTTTTCTAAATTAACATTAAAAAAATATTTTTGGTAGAATAAAATTTTTTTGTAGGAAAAGAAGACAATAAAGAGTACCAATATTCTTTGTAAAAAAATACATATAGAAAAAAAAAAAGGAAAAGAAAACAAAAAAGCAAAAAAATACAGAAAAGAGATGGTTACAAAAGAGAGAATGCCGTAGAGGAAAAGAAAGGACCTCGAAGGAAGAGGAGGGTGACTAGACATGGAAATCAGGGCAGGCCGACCTTGGGCCATCCGGCCCAACCCAGGCCCACCATGGCCTCGACCGGTCTAGCCCAGCACAGGGTCGGGCCAGGCCAGGCCCACCGTAGGCAGTGCGAAGCCCACGTGCTAGGCTCCCGTAGGCCCGTAGAATAGATCTATTTTGGCTCGCAAATGAGGATTAGGTTGGACCGAATTGGACCGAGCTGGCCTAGAAATTAAAGAAAAAAGAAAGGCTGGGCCATGGACCCAAAATAAAAAAAAAAGTATTTGTAACGTTTCTCAAGAATGTTATTGTGCAATGATGTAAAACATCTTTTATATTTTTTTATTTTTTATGTATTTTTTATTTTTTTAATGTATTAAAAATATTTTTTTATTAATAACAAATTTTAATTTTAAAATTTAAATTTTGGCCCAATAGATCAGGTCGTTCTTAGCCTGGCCCATCGACAGGCCGTGGGCTGTATCGGGCCCATGGTCTGTTAAAAGAGGCTCGACCTGGCACGGCCAGATCCAACCTACAGGCTAGCCCAGCATGGTCTAGGGCTAGGCGGGTCTTTACTTTTTTGGGCCAGGTTGGCCCAACTCGGCCTACTTTCCATGACTAAGGGTGACAGACGTCGGAAACATGCCATAAAGGAGGAGGGGTAACTGCGAAGAAGGAGGAATGACCGTAGAGGAGGGTACACGATGTTTTTAGGATGATTTCCAATGGAATGAGAATCAAATTCCTTACCTCTCGGGAAGGAATGAAATTCCCATGTTCAATGGAAATTTGATTCCCAAGAGAATTTCATTCCCATGTCTATTCTAAAGTTTTTTTTTTGTACCAAACATTGGAATGGAATTCTCTCATTCCATTCTAGTCCATTCCGATCTCCATTCCAACGTACCAAACGCTACCTTAAATCACAATGAAGCTGTTGTGGCCAATTCCATCCCAAATATTCGCTACTACTCGTACATCCAATATTAGTGTTGGAGGCTTTAACGTTTAATATTTGACGCATTCTGTTTTATGCCTGAATTGTAGATTTTTAGTCTTTTATATGTTTTATGGTTGTGGTGCTGTACTGATCCTCGTGGAAGTCTTAAAGGTTTACTCTGGACTATAGAGATCTGTTGGTGTATTCTGATGACTGGTCTCCTCTGATGCGGGTCTCTTAATTTATAAGTGGTTGTGTGGTTATATTTGAGTATTTGGGACACTACTTAGACGTAACTTCCTCCACACGTCACGTCTCCTTTTTCTTTCTTCTTCTTCTTTCCTCTTCTTTTTCTTCTTCATTCTTCTCCACTTTTCCTAAAGAGAGAGAGGGGGAAAGGGAGGAGGGAGGGTGTGAAGAAGATGGAGGGTCGCCAATCCACTGCCATGCTCATTGTTGCCGTCGCATGGAGGAGGGGAAGACTTAGAGCAGTGGTTGGAGGAGGAGGAGGAGGTTGCGCCATTCGCTGCTCGTCGTTGTCATGTCTTTGGTGGAGATACACATCTCTGAGGCTTCTCCTTTTCTTGTTTAATGTGATTCTTAGGTGCATGATAGTATATTTGTAGTGTATGGTTGGCTGGAGAATTTATTTGGCATTTATTGTGATTTTTGAGCCATTAATGGTAGCTATTGAGTTTTAGGGTGAATAGTGTCCTTGTGTGATTTTTCTATGATTTCTTGGACCACGGACAACAGGTCGTTGTGATTTTTATTCCAAATCGTAGATCATTTCGAGATCTTCGTTTTGGTATGTGGCTCTGTATCTTTGATATTGTTGTTTTGGTCTAGAATAGACCGTAGTTTTAGGAACAAAGACTCTATACTTGCTTTTTGTGTTCTCATGTGTTGCTGTGGTACGTGTTCTAGATGCGATAGAGAGTGTTCAAACATCATTGGTTGTCTAATCTACATGAAAAATGTGTGAGATCAAGCTATGTGTTTGGGTGTGGTTTTAGCTTGATTTGACAAGAGTAGCCATCTTGAACGTGCATAAAGGATTTTCAAAAGAGCATACAAGTAATTTTGAAATGAAAAAGAAAAAGAAAGGTTTTAAAGACATAATTTTTAAGGATTTACTGCTTGTTGGGTAATGGTGAGTTGTCCTATTGTGGTGTTGCAGCATCTAGGTGAGATGTCTGTACTTAGTTGCTCTCGACAATGATTATCGAGCTGTTTAGATAGGGTATGTATTGGGTGGCCGTTTAGAGTAGTCACTCTTATGTGTTTTGTTTTGTGGTTTTTCACAAGTATAGGAATAGAAGCTATTTTGCTATTGCACAGTGAAGGAATCACACTACTACACATTAAGAGATCTGGTGAGTGTATAGTTTAGTGTTTTTTCAGTTGTTTATTAAATTTATTCCTATTGAGTGAGCTTATTAGATTTAAATTTAAAATTAGTATAATTAATATATAAAAATGAAAATTGTAGTTAAGTTAAGTAGTAGTCACTTAGGGGTCGTTATATTTTTTTAGTAATGCAATAACGAGCTTTGATTTTATTTTTAAAATACTGACAAAGTTATCATTGAAGGTTTTTTCTTTTATGATTTTGGGAAGGCCTAGATTTTTTATCATTAAAAAACTTCAATTCTTATTTCTCTTTGACATATATATGATGAAGGAAAGGATCATGATGCTACATCCATTTGTTACTATCAAATAAAGCAGTAATATAAAATACAGCATCTATTTAATGGCAAGTAAGAGCCTTCCACCTATACTATGCATTCTCCAACATACATAGAATTAGTTTATTGTTAACATTGATCCAACTCAAGCAGACAGTGTTTGAATTTTTGTAAGAGAGGAGTAAGCTTTATCAAGTTTCTTAATTCTCTTTCCCTTTTTTTCCCCTTTGCATGCAAATCTAGCTCAGTTAACAGGAATTATAGTCATCCTTCAATTTCCATTGCTAGAGTTGGAGGACATCAAGATGTGTTGAAAAGTAGGAGACTACAATTCTACTTCCGTAGGATCAAGTGATGCAGTGTTGTACATCAATTTTATGTATAATATGAACAGTTCAATGAGATTATACACTAATGCATAGTTAATATAGATGTACATAACTCTACTTTCTTGGCTTCAACTTGTCTCTTGGACAAAAACTAAATTATAGCGAGCGTTACAATTTGGTGCTAATGTTCAAAAAGGCTTGCTTTAACAAAGTTTTGATTTAAGAAACTTACTTCAAATGTATGAGCTTGCCTTTCTCAGTATATATCCTACACATCAAATGTTCTTTTAGAAAAGTCCCTAATCTGATTCATACGACTTAAACGTTAATCTAGGGAAAAACATCTCTTTCGGATCCAAAACCTTAAACGACAATCTTCATGAGATGTATCACAATTCACTATCTAATGTTGATAGATTTAGACAATTAGACTTGTTCACAAGCTAAGGCCATGGATTCACAACACTTAATGATAGTTTCTATATCATTAAGTGTAACATCCCAGTGCTACAAAACAGTACAGGAATTGCCAAAAAGCAGCTAAAAGCAACTAATTAACAAAATTAAATAAATATAGCTAATCACTCAGACCTGTGTGCGGCAAAAGTGGCTCAGAAAGATGTACCAGACTAGACTGCTCCTAAACCTGAGCACCTAAAACAAAAGGGGACAAAGAAAACACGCGTGAGTGATAGGAATGTCACCCAGTGCACTCCCCAAAACAGCGATAAAACCTGCGAAAACAATTGCTAGAAAACTACCATCACCAAAACCACACATTCGACTAGAAAGACTTTGAAAACAATGTCATTTCAAACTTTCTTTTATTTTCCTTTCTTTTAAAACCTCATGTTCATTGATAAACCTTTATACTCAACACAGGAGAAGCAAATCATTTCATCTAGTTTCCTAGCCCAAAGCATCATTTAAAACCATTAATACAATTTATCACAAATCCAAGCTAGGAACTAGTTCAATACACGAATCCACACTTTTTCATTCCAAAACTGGTCGCATCACCCTGGCCACAGGCGATCGACCTGGCCACAAGCAGCTGGTAAGGATTCCATGTCACCACACCCACACTGTAGTGTCGCGGTGAATCACCCCGTGTTGGAGTTCAACCGCCCCGACTGCATCCTCAAAATGTACCCTCACTGGTACAAGCACAGAGTGCATCCTCAGGACGCTCTGGTGCCTGAGCACTTGGGGACTCTAACTCCAGACCCGTACAGCACCGGCATTGAGGGTAATCCGGGTCTCCCGTACGCCGGGTCCTACAATACCACCACAGTCTCTAGGCCTCTACCCCGGACCGCAAACTCGGCAACCACAACCAAGGACACGTCCCCGACATCTCTAAAGGTCTCACTACCTCGTCAGCAAGTCCTGGTTCCATTGTGGTTCCTACAATTTCCATCTATCTCTTTAAAATCATATGCAATTTCTCTTTTCAAAACCATTTTCCATTCATAAAATTCTTTGTAAATCACATGCATTATGCATCAAACCATTACTTGTGGTCTTTAAGCCCACACATTCATTCATGGTCATTGTACCATGCAATCACCCTTCACATGGGTCCACATTCACACACATAAGCCAAGTTTCAATATCTCATGGAAAACATCATTAAAACAATATATTTACATGCATCATCTCACAAGTCATTTCCATGCATTTCATACATTTATCATGTATTTATCCATATTTATCAACATTTTTCTAAACATTTTCCAAAATGGCTCAGGGTCCTAATTCGACATACCGAATTGGGTCCCGGTTGACCGAAAATCCCTGATTCGGTGGACCAAAATATTTCGGTATACCGAATCCCTATCAGATAAACCAATCCTCCGCTAGAATGGTCGACCGAAATTGCCCGGTCGTCCGAAACCCCTTGATTCGGTCGATCGAACCTCCTTCGGTCGTCCGAATCAGTGGTCCAGGGAACCTCTTGGGAGCAATTCGACATACCGAACCCAATTCGGCATACCGTTTTTCTGCGATTGCAGAAATCCCCCCGACCTCCGTCGTAACTTCTCCCCAAAGTGAGAGTAAGGAGCGGACCCCTCTAAAACACCACAAAAATTACAAATAAAACATGGAGTGTAGACCTCCAAGTCTACTCCAAAACCCCTCAATCAAAACATGAATCCATTAAGCATGCTATTCTATGGAAAATCACTAAGGCACAAGACTCATTCGACGTCACTGTAGCATGCTACAAAAATACCAACGAAAATCTCACAAAACACCCGTGAATCAACATGATATCAACATAACCACATTATTCCTCTCATTCCCAACAATTTCCCCATTTTTGCATGATTTTAACATCATTATCCATGATTCTCCCCTTTAACCTAACATGCCCCAACCGAGGAAAGGAAGCAGAAGGAGGAACGCGTACCTGGCTTCGACAAGCCTCGTGTGTCCTCAAGCTCCGGCGGTGCACGGCACCAGCCTACCCCCTGCACTCGCGCGATCTCCTCCGGCACGCGACTCTTCCTTAGCCTCCACACTCCCTCTCGCCCTCTCTCTGGTTTCTTCGCTCCTCCCCCATGCCACACGCCTCCCTTTAAAGCTTTCGTCGCCTGCCATCCCCACGAATTCCGCTGATCCGCTACCAACCACCCTACCATCGAAGGGACAGAACGAGCAGCCCTCCCCGCCAGGCCTCGCGAGTAGGGGAGATGGGTCACAGGCGCGGAGAAGATAGGGAAAGGAGGTCACGGGCACAGTTGGGCTCTTGACCGGGTCCAAACTCAAGCTCAAGTAGGTTTACCACAAACACGGGTCCTAATTGCATAACAGACCCACAAGCCAAAGAAATCACACCACAAGGGAGAAACCAAGGGTACAAAACACAGGGAGAGACTATAGCCAACAAACACAACCTAGATTCGCCATTAATAAACCACACACAAATAATTACAAGAAATTCTATGGTTTATGTTAAATAGAAAAGCCAGACACAGCTATTACATTAAGTGATATGACATATCTCTCCTAGCAACTCGGTGTAAATAGAACATATGGTGGAACTTCCCTTGTCATCCCAAAGCAACACAAATACTCATTTTTCTACTCCTCCTTTTACTCCATCCAATAAGACCTTAAACTATCTAAATAAGTGTGTTTGTTAAACCACATGTATAAATGCTCATGATGTAACTACTATAACTTCGATCATATTAAAATGTCTGAGCTCTTCTTTGCAAAGTGTTGGAATTGTTTAAATTGATATGTACGTATTTTACATGATGCAGATTGTGGTCCACGATTTGAATCGATATATAACAACAAATCTTAAGTTTTACTTGAAATGACTTTGTTCACTGAAATAGACCATCCACCAGCAAATGCTCATACTTCTGCAAATGAAAGAGGCTAGTAAGTAACAAAAAAATTAATTATCTCGAAACATCAATTGTTATAGTCACTGTCGTATATTTATATGCATAACAAAGACAAAATCTTATCGACCCTACTGTTTCAAACTGAATTTCAAAAAGACTTTGCTCTAGCAAATTTTAGTTCAAGTGTTAAACTTTTCAATGAATGAGAAAAGAAAGATGACTTTCCCTTTCTATGTGTGTTTCCCAAACATCAATTGTCCTTTTAGAAATGTCGCGTGACTTTGATCCTTTTTACTTGAAACATAATCTAGGGAAAAACATCACTTTCATTACAGCTTTGAATCAAAACCTTCAGACAAACCTTTAAACCACAATTCAAATTCTAATGCTTATAGATTTGGACTAGTTTATCTGCTAAGGTCATGGATTCACAATACTTACTAGTAGTTTCTATCACCACAACTAGTTATTCTTGTTTTATGTACAATCTACCATAAAAGTGGCCATCCGTGATGTGAGATTATACCTCTAATTTTCTCCTAGCAACACACCATATTCTGCTTTAATTCCTATGTGACTGATCTTTCATAACAAGTCGATAAATTTTAATACATCCTATATTGTTAGGACTAGTGCCCACTCTATCTCTTGGGTTCTGAATTCTGATGTCATGCTACATCACGACCTATCTTTTAGTGCTACTAATAAAAAATTATGCGTCACTAAGTACATGTTTTCGATGAAATACCAAACATCCAAATAGACCACCACATCGACTAATTCTATAGATCTTGGAAATACATGCGCAAGGGATTGAAAATGCCGCACATGATGTTGGATTAAACGTGACAGAATTTACAATTACATGGCCATAAAAACAACTGGTATTGGTGCAGAACCCTGGAAATGCGTATATCATGACTCTGCTATCACAAATTCACAATACAAGCGGTAAAGAAACTATTAAGACAATGATTCCAGATACAACTAAATGAATAAATGAGGAAATACACTTTTAAGGAGTTGCACTTCGTCTTTTCTAGGCCTCGAACCAACAGTGACTTATGATATGACGCGCCGAAATGCTTTTGCACGACACATTCAAGAGAGGTTCTTCTCGGATTTACAGGAAAAGGACTCTTAGGCCTTTAGAACAAATTTCAAAGAGAACATAATTGAAGGCTTTTTACTGAAGAAAATTTGAGACTTGCTGCCATTACAAGGTAACTGAAGTAGAATTAGTGGTTTGAGGCCTTAAATTTTCAATAATAGAAGCAAGACAATTGGAGCTTGTGCAATTCCAATTTGAGGTGAATGTTCACATCAGAGAAGCTTCAGTAGTTTTGGAAAGCTTTGTGTAACTGGAGCCTGTCATTTCAATTCCACAGGTACTCGTGCATTACATGAAGTAGACCATTCCAAGCAAAAAGTAACCAAAGCCTTGAAGGCATCTAAAATTCTAGTCCAAGCCATCTGTTGTAATAAAGACAAGTCCTCGGAGAGATGATCCCGTCTGGTGTACAATCATTTATTCTTGGGCAAACCCCACAAGGAACCGAGGAGAAAATCCCACCTGGGGTCCCTCCTTTGGCTTTTAAAGACCGGTAGCAAACCCTTCCCCGTTGCACGAAAGAGAAATCCCCAACACCCGTGCTCCTACATTCTTCAATCTCCTTGTCAAGTACCATTGCAAGAAGAATCTCAGTGATCTGCTGTGTGCTGAATTCCATCTTGAATATATGGGAGTCCCGAATGAAATCTGTAATCATGTCAATGGTGGTGATGTTCTTCTGTTCGATGAAAGCACGACATTGTTTTCTCAAGACCTCAATGAGCACTGTGTCAATGGATCCTTCTGAGTACCATGACCCCCCAGAGACCTCCTTGGCAGGTTCAAACTCAATGGCCATGTACATCTTACGGGCCTTGTTGCGAACATTGACAACGTCCTTGATGAGCTGCTTATTGAGGAGGGACTTGATGGCTTTGGTAACAGGAACTTGAGGGATCCCGGTCTCTGTCCTTATATCTGCTGTCCACATTCCCAGGTCCCTCTTGCTCTTGATCGCCTCATACACTTTACGCTCTGGGTCAGAGAGAGCTGGCATCTTCCCTCGCCCAGAGTCAGGCAAGGGCCGTTTCTGAGGAAGAAGTGCAGGTTGAGGGGCCATCAAACAGGAATCTCGACCAACTTCAATATTCTAATCATGTAAGCATTATAACAAACAGATCACCTGCAAACAAGAAGAAACAATATGCAACAACAAGAACAAAAAATTATAAGTAATAATCACTTCATATCTTAATTTCAAAGTCTGTGCTAGCCTGTGAGCTCTAAATCGAAATTCAAAAAGTTATCCTCTGTTCATAATAATGCAGATGGATTGATTCAACATCCAAGTACGATAGTGGTGAACTAATACATAGAAAATTTTGTATTTTAACAATAAGAAAAAGAAACTTGGAGGCACTGCAAGGAAAAAGAAGGCAACAACACCAAATACAAAAATCACTTGCAGTGCAGCAATTCTGGATACAGAAAAACCCATGGGACAACAGCAACATGACAGCAACAAAAGCAAAGGAAAAAAACAACAAATAAGCTTTCTTTAATTTCTCAACTTCAAAAAACCCTAAAATTTTCTATCCAATTCAAGAACTAGAACAACAGAACCAATGTCTAAAAAAAACATAAAACAGATGCAACACGGATTGTATTTCTAGACATGTAAACGCTACACAGGGGGTTTAATGAAAAAATAATCAAAGTTTCAAAAAATAAAATAAATATTTGACAAGCATATATATAACCAACAACATTCATCAAATTACCTAAATATATGAAATTAATACTCAACCAAGAGTAATTTAATTCAAAAAAATAACCTGAATAATATGAGATAATCATTTAACCACAAGTAATTAAATTCAAAAATATAAATTAAACAACAAATAAGTAACATAATAATTAAACAGCCAAGTAACTAATAAGTAACAAGAATAATTAAACCACTGAATACCTAGAGAAGAAGGAGAAAAGCACTTGCAGCAACAACAAGAGTTGACGACGGAGAAGGAGAAGCGCACTTCTTGTGGTTGTCGGCGATTGTCAAGGAGAAGAGCAATGACCATCGATTCTGTGAGGAGGTGAATAGTACCAGTAGCCGTCGGGAAGGAGGCTCTTGCCGTTGGAAGGAGGAGTAGCACTATATCTTTGAGAAGGAGAAGGGAGAGAGCAACAGTTGTAGGAAGGAGAAAGAGAGGTATTGACTTTGTGGAGCCCTAATTCCAAGATTTTTAATCGGGTAAAATGGTTAATTGGTTAAACAACTTTTTTTGTTTTTTTGTTTTTGCAAATGATAATATAAATATATTAATATCTCACTTGACTGTGAGTACCACCACCAAGTGACCAACCAAAATAACAAAGTTTGAGATTACATGTCCTCAAAATATCAATCCAATATGAGTAAGGGATAGAAACAAACTGTATGTTAATACTGTCTCAAAAGATTTAAATTAAGTACATAATCTAGAAACCAAAATAGCTAAGAAAAGAATGGCCCAAATGAGGAAATTCCAACTATCCAAGAAATTCCATCAATCACCATAACCATTTGTGGTGGGGACGAAAGGATCATCGACTGTCTCTCAAGCAAGATTGGGATCATCAAGAATAGAAGCAAGGCCCAAAAAGATACCAATGGAGGTGACTATAGCTTGAGCTACATGGGTAGCATACGCTTGGTCCTACTCGTGTTGCATTTATTGAATGGCTTAAGAAATAGCCATCTACCCCTGACCTGATCAAAGATTATCAACCCAACAAGTCATTAGATGAATAATCTAGAATAAAATTAACTATAAATTCCTACCTTGGTTTTTAAAAATCTTAAAATTTCTATTCAACCACAAACACCATATCAAGGTTTTAGAAACCGAACCAAAGAACAAACCAGAAATGCATCGGTTTTGGTTCAATCCGATTCAACTGATGCTGACATCATCATATGTCCTCAATTAGTGAACCGGTAATTAAACCGACCCGGTGTTATATTTGTAGTTCAAAAACCGGTTTAACCCATTTTAAACCAATTTAACCCAATTTTTATATTACTTCTACAGATTATAAACCTGTTTTCAATATATAACCCAATTTAACACTTAGCAGTAATTGATAATGAGTACTTAACATATACAATTAACGTATACAATTATACATAGCAAAAATAATCCAAACAGTAATCTGAATCATTCACAAATCATGCTAATGAGTATACAATTAACAGTATACATTCCAAAGAAATAAACAGTATGCAAATAACACTTAACAGTAATTGATACTGAATAATTAACATATACAATTACACATACCAAAAAAATCATTCACAAATCCGTGCTAATGACTATTGCTATTGAATCAGTGAGGCGGGGATCGAATCACTGAGTATGCGACTGAATCATTCACAATTATACATATACTTATTACTTACAGTCGGAACTCGGAAGGAGCACGGAGGTGGAGGCACGAGGCGTCGGCGCAGGCAGACGCAGGGACTGGGGAATGGGAAGGGAGGAGGGGAGCAGCTGAGGCAGGAGGCTGGCGGAGGCTGGCGGAGGTAGGAGGCGGAGGCGGGCTAAGGTAGGACGCTGGTGGTGGCGGAGGCGGGCTGAGGCACAGGCTAATGTAGAAGGCGGAGGCGGGTTGAAGGCTTGAGGCAGGAGGCTGGCGGAGGTCAGCTGACTGGCTGAGGCAGGAGGAGGGCTGAGGCGAGAGGGGTGAGAGTCGACGGATGCTGCTGTAGGCGGCGGCGGAGAGGTAGGGGAGAGTTGGAGGTCGCAAGGAGGTGAGGGCGAGGTGGGGGAGGGGAGCTGGAGGCGGAGGTGAGACTAGAGAGTCGACAGGGCACAGGAGGAGATTCGCAGCTTGGACGGGACAGCTGGGGGCGGAGGTTGGTTTTGGGTTTCGATTAATTTTCTTCTTTTATAGAGGGCATCAGACCGGCGGTTCACTCAAACGACTCAACCATCGGCTTGAACCGGTTCAAGGTGATTCATTCCGGTTCAGACTGATTTAAGCCTCCAATTAATTTTTTTTCTTTTTGGACTGGTTCGATTCAACGGTTTAACCCCCATTTAGAACGAGCTGTTCCACCCATGCAAAAGCTTAAATTAAATTTAACTCTATTAAACAAGGAGAAAATGTCATAAATATAGATGTTATTTATGCAGCTAATATCATTAAGAAAAAAATTCCCATATCACCGATGATACAAAACAATGCAAGAAAATGTGTGTTGTGGTTTCCAAATCTTGTCCATAGAACATACAAGAAAGTGAACTTATCCACCTTCTTTTGGATAAATTGGTTCTAGAGAGAATTTTATCATGAATAACAAATCAAACAAAAATCTTAATTTTCAATGGAACTGAACTTTTCCAGAAGTATTTTCTAAACTAAGATCTGAGTCCATCACCATTTAGGAAAACATAATAACTTTTGGCAAAGAAAGTATTATTGACTGTAAGAGTCTATTGATATTGTCTTCATCACTATTTAAATTTAGGGATTCCATAGTATTTATGAACAATTGCAATTGAGATAACATTTGATTGACATTAACAACACTAATACTATTATTGTTAAATATGTCTAGATAATTTGAATTAAATTTCATAAGTATTTTTTCCACAGTACATTTCTTATTGGTGGAGATCTAGTATAAATCGAATAAAGCATACTTCAAAGCAATATTATTTGTCCAATTATTTTCTCAAAAAATAGTTTTTTTTCTCATTATACACTGTAAATAGAGAAAAAATATTAACAATAGAAAAACAAACTCTTAATTCTTGTCAAAGTGGTGAAGTCCTATTTGATGTTACATTTAAAAACGCACTAGTTTGATTGTAAGAAAAATATCTACTTTTAACTAGCTCAGGGCGTTTTGAGATGTATGTTATCTACAAGTAATTGCCAAAATAATCTACACTTCAATATAGTACTAAAATTTCTGATATTAAGAATTTCCAACCTATCTGATTCCTTATTTCGACAAATATTCTATCACTTTGTCAAACAGTATCCTCTATCGACAGTTGAGAAAGATTTCCAAAGAAAATGACAGTAATACGATCAATTTCTAACTCCACCTTCATTTAAAGGTGAAGGACTAATAAATAATAAGTAGAAAAAACTGATAATACTGAGTTGACTAGAGTTCTACCTTCAATTGATAAATAATTAGCCTTCCATATGGCTAACTTGACCATAAGTTTGTTCAAGACAGATAACCAATCCCTATAAGAAGCTTTCCTATAATAAAAACACAGACCCAAATATTCGATTGAAAAGGACATGACATTATAACCTAAAATACTACAAAACCTATCGATCACGTCCTCTAAAACACCAATTCTTGTGAGAGATGATTTACTAAAATTTATTTTCAAACCTAAGTAAGTTTGAAAGTAACAAAATACTCTTTTAAGATTAACCACAATTCCCAGTAGGAGTTCGAAAAATGAGACAATCGTCAGTATATTAGATATTTACCACGTTAGGACTTAAATGGAGAAACTGGATTCCTATAATAAGATTGTTTTCTTTCCACAGTACAAGCATTCTATTAAAAATATGAGTGACAGCAATGAACAAGAGTGAATCTAGAAGATCTCCTTACCTTAGACCATTTGAAACTCTAAAGAAACCTTTAAAGAATCCATTACTACACAAATAACTAGATTAATAATAATCTTTTCTACAACTAGAACTGCTCAGTGTATCCAATTAATCAACCAAATACAGGCGTGTACACAGATGACATGTGGAAACAACGCCGTATGGAAGTGATCAATATAACCACCTGTGTAGGTCCTAAACGTTGATATATTTGAGAGTATACCCTGAAAGAAGGCTTTTATGGTTGGTAACGTGGCGGAACACTAGAGAAAGTGGTTTTCATCAAAATCATTTCTGATATCTTCCAACTTAAAAGCGTACCTTGTTCTCCTTCTATGTGAATAGATAATACAACCAACTGAACTATGAACTCGAGTACATTACATACATTAGACTAATAGACTTTATGTAAAATGCATCATTGAATATTAGGATCAAGTTCAAAGTGAACCATACGTATAGGAAGATGTGGACTCATTGAAGTAAGTAGCATTTACTTGTATTAATCTTTTTCAAATATTTTTTTGGCAACAAAATAAAATCCATATCTTTACATGAAAAGAACAACAATACACCAACTCAAAAAAAAAAAGGGATCTTTTTAACTTTTCAAACAGTTAATTAAAGAATATACACAACTAAATCACCATTTTCTCATAAAAATGTGCACAAGTAGAGCACACATACATTTTATTTCACAATAATTCAACTAGAGAAGTCATGTAAAGATGATTCCTCACACCTTTCTGCAGTATAGTAACTTGTACAATATAGTCAAGACAGCAGGGCACTAGTGATAATTAGACAACCCATATGGAATTAAACTTTTAAGCTAACCATAACTCTACTAGACTAGAAGAGAGGATTCAAGCTTCTTACACTCTTAGCACTACCTGAAACCCAGAACTTCACATTTAAAGACTACAGAAGAATCATAGCAAATGGGATTAACAACGAGAGATCATCTCAATTCCTCAAGGTACTCTTCTCAGGCTCCCATCGGTGACGCCCAATTCTTGGATCTTTGAACTTCCATGTGCAACTTCTTAGGCTATACATCTCAACCTCAAGACGAATATTTGATTAAAAAAACAAGCAGCAAAGTCGAGGAGTGGATTTTCCACCGGATGGCAGGCATTATTAAAATCTTCATTTTGATTGTCATTTCACCAGCCGATAGCAAAGATTGATTCAATCCAGTCTAGCAAGTAGCTCAGCAGATACTGCAATTTCCAATTCCCTGACTTCCAACTCATCGGCCATTTCTGCAACCTTTCCTTGATTCATTACATTGTAAGCCCTTTGCTGATGGCAGGCCTAAGGCATGGGCAAACATCCTCTTTGCTGCTCCAAGTTCTCTTTCCAAGTTTTTAGCACCACCGGTTCTTCCATCACCACTATCTCGTAAAACCTTACTGTTACCGGAATGATTCATGGGTTCCATTGTCTACTTTCTTTTCTGCCTGGTAATCATGACAGGAGCCATTTCTTGATGCATATTTGCCATGCAACTTTTCTTCAGGTCTTTGCATCTTATTGATAGGTATGTTCTTCGCTTCTTTAGTTATTTTTGAAGTTGAATTTGAACAAATTACCCTTTCATTGCTAAATTCCTCAATACCATTGTTGTCACAGTTTTGAAGAGAAAAGTTCTGATTGGAAGCATTGGAATGAATACTTTTCCCAAGAGCATGCGCAATCATCCAACAAGCAACTACAGGAATATTTCTGGGCTTTACTGCAACAGGTTCATTTTTATCGTTCATGTGCATTGCAAAAATTCGCTCTCTAGCAGCCTGATAGGCTGCTTCTCTCTCTTCCATAGTCACTGAGGGGAGGGGTATTTCCCTCTTTGACAAAGCTGCGAAAGACATGAAAAGTAACTAAATATGCACTGAATTTTGATCCAAATTACAGATAGTCACTAACTTATATTTCACATGTATGATTTGTGAAGGTAACTGGGTACTTTTGTGAGGGCATTAAAAATGACATCTTTTACTGCAAAATGTCAGCAGAAGCCATAAAGTGTGACTAGGCCAATGCTGAGATGCATCTGTTGTTTCTATTCTACCGCGATGTAGTATGTACATTTTTTGCTTCTAGTCACATAAAATGAAGAAACGTCCACTATGAATCTATGGATCCAATTATTTAACTAAAATTTCTAAATCTATGAGTAGAGAACAGCATATTAGTAATATGTGTGAAGTATAGTACACAACGACATTCAACAAGGACAAAAAGTGATATAGAATATCCCAAGTGTGTATTCAGCATTTTATTCATCTTATTAATGTCTTTCTATATCCCTATTTAGGAAATATTTATGGTCTTCCCTTTCTATATCTTAATAGCTTGCATATTGGATTTCATATTTGGTTATTAGTCTCAACTCTCAAAGAAACCAATTGCTGATAAAAATAAAAATCAAACATAGAATCAAACGTCGGTTCGAAGTCCGACAAAAATAAAAAACGTGTCAGACATCGGTGGAAATGTCGATGGAAACGCGGTAAATTTACGAAGTCCATGGAAATAGTAAAAAAACTTTAAATTTTGATTTGAAACTCTTGGATAAGCTAAAGTAATAATCTACATCTTAGACTACTTAGATCAACTTCCTCAATACGTATGACATGAAAATACAGTAGATAGACTTAATAGAAATATTCTAAAGTATAAATAATACATAAAAATACTTAATAAATGTTTAAAAATAAAAAGATTCAAAAAAGTTACCTTATATATGCTTAATACCATGAAGAATGCCTTGGTTGATCAAAATATTCTTCCTGTACATCAATCATATTGTGTTCTCGATGAATTTGTTGCAGAATTTGAGACTATCTCCAGAACACGTAATTGTTCCAAGACATATGATTATAATATGTCTGATATTCATTGATGAAGTAGTGGTATTATAATATTGGCAGTTGTATTAAGAATCCCATGGGTGGATATTGAGGAATTATATATACTGGTTGAGGCTGTCGAGAGATATAAGAATAACTTCGAGGACATTCAGGTGGTTGCTATTCATATTGTATTGAATGAGGTGTATAATGAAATAATGAATCCATATCCCATTCAATTTGTTCGCTTGGAGCATAAGAAGATATAATTCTTGTCCAATCGCTTTGATTACTATAGTCTGTTTGCCCAACAGAACCACCTCCATAAGAACTATAATCATAAGGATCTCTAGGATCATGAATACTTAAAGAGTTAAATGAGTCTAACAGAGATCCTCTTGTATGACTGCTCCAAGAATCTTCATCTAGTTGTTGATCACGACGACTCCATCGTCGATAATAAATTTCTGACCGACTTCCATGATCCTCATCTTGTGTAGCATGTGTGAAGACATCCTCCCCTGTAAATAGGCTAAGTGGCCTTTGTGTCTCTCTCTGTTCTTGTGACTCTTCTGTTGCAGGTGGAGTTACATCTCTAATGCCACCATCATCGTCGTCTAGTGGTTGTGTGTCATCATCATCATATGTGCTACTATTACCCCCTAAGCCTGGAGTATGTCCATGAAAGCATCTTGATGGGCTCATGTATTCCTCTACATCAATGTCCATTTTACTAGCAATTCTAGAAGATGGTCTATCTTCTTCTTCATCTAGAACTGATTCACCATTTTCTTGCAATCATTGAAATATGAAATCATCTTCTTTGTCCTCGTTATAAATATATGCAAGATCTATTGGGTCCATGTAATTTTTTCTTCTCCCTCTTTAATATGTTTTATTCTTAACTGCATATTATAATGCACAAATACCAAGTCATTCAACCTTGCAGTGCCTAATCTGTTTCTTCTCTTTGTATGAATAAGGTTGAATGTACTTCAATTTCGTTCACAACCAGATGTTGCTGCTGTTTGAGATAAAACCTTTACAGCAATATTCCTCAGATTTAGAACATATGTTCCATTTAACATCCACCATTCACCTGAAATATGATATTTATTTATTAACTATGTTACGGAATAATATTATGAAATAAAAGAAATGATATTAAAAATATTACTTGGAGTTATTGTGTCACGAGAACGTATCGTATGAGGCTCTTCAAATGACATAAGTTCATCTCGAAAGTACTTCAATTCATTGAGAGCTTGTACTTGGACATTAACATTAGGCTCCAATTTTTTGATCACATCTTTAACAGATGCTAATAAATCAGTACGACTGCCAAGTTGATGACTGTACTGGAACCGTGAATTCAAATAATATGCTACATTAACAAAAAAAACTTATTTAGCAAATAATTTTGTAATAAATGAAATATAATGATGAAAATTATGAATGTTAATGTTAAAATGCTTACCAGCTTCATGTAGAGGATGAAGAAGCATGTTAGACCATTTGTCATCTATAATTTTGAGATATGTCTTAGATGATCTGTATGCTGCATCAACCACAGCATCCTTCATCAATCTCATTGCCTCATATAAGAAACCCATGGTAGACTTCTTATCACCATCTACTAATTGAAGGACCTTTGAAACTGGTATCATAATATGTACAACCTTTCGACAATTCTCCTAAAAATATACATTATTTATAATTGAATTTACTCTTCTACCAATTGGACTTTCACTCTCATGATATTTGTACCACTGTGATGAATTAAACATATACTTCAGTCCATTTCTTCAATCAATCATACTTTGGAAAGCAATATAATTTGTTGCAAATCTGGTGACTCCTAGACGAATCAAATCACCACCACAACACTCAGGTGACCTCATTAAAGCTAGTAAAAAAGAGTGGTTGTAAATGAAATTTGTTACAACCTTTGCATCTCTCATTGTCTTTTCCACCAACTTCGTCTTCTCAAAGTCCTTAAGTATTAAATCAATACAATGTGCTACACATAGCATCCAATATATATCATACTTTCTCATAATTCTGGAGCCAGTATTTTTAAAGTTACTTCCAATATCAGTCATAATCTGCACCACATTTGTTACTCCCACTTGTTTAATGATTTCTTCGATTTGCTTGTATATGTACTTGTAATCTCTGACAATATCAGAAGCATAATTAGACTTTAAGAAAATTGTATGACTATCATAATAAACGATCTATTTTCTTGTGGTACTTGTCCAACCATTACACATGATAGTTACCCTATAAACTGACCATTGCCGTTTCAAGCCATTAATGTAAGTTTCTAATTCTTCCTTCTCTACTTTAAGGTACTTGTTCATGATCTCATACTTAGTTGGTGTCTTTACTCCTGCACCTTCTTTTGCTGCAACATCAAGCATATGTTACAGATAAGGTCCCTTTACTGTTTTTGCAGGGATAGCATTGAAGAATATATATTTTTCTACAACTTGACTAACTTTTTCTCTAGCATTTCCAAACATGCCTTTGATTGTTTTCTGTTTTGAGGTTTCTTTTCTAACTGTAGCTGCATCTGGATTGTCGTATCTTTAACTATATGTTCTGAACATTCCAGTAATGCATTTACCTTTATCCTTTTGTGTCATACCACTACCACTGCCACTTCCCTTGTAAGTTTGGGTACTACCTGTCCTATGAAATCTTTCAATTTACTCTCTATACCATTCTTCATTTCTAGACTCTATTACTAATCTTCTAAACATTTCTCTTTCTTCTAAAATATTACAGTCTACAGAATAAATCATATCATCATTTGAATCCAATATGGGAATAACACCAGAAGTATCTTCATTGAAGAGAATCTTGTTGAACCTTTCTTCTCTTCTCTTTTTGTCACTTTTCTTTACTTTAGTGTCCTTTAATTGTTCTCTCATTTGAGCAGAAACTACAGATGGACACGATTTACACTTAGCTACATTACTATATCCACCAGCAAGGTGTTGTTTTAATCTTGTTATTCCTCCACTCTTCATTTGCTTGTCACAATATTTACATTGTGTTATCAAAAAATTGCTCTGGCAATACTGCGTTTCTGCGCTTCGACTCTTGATATCTACTGCTTCTTCCCCCTTTCCATGGCGACTCGTCGTCTACCCCTGGGTCGCCGGGATCCTTATTTTCTCCGCTCGAGAAAAGCAGCGACGGGGAGAGCGCGGGGCGTGAGCACTGGGCCTGAGGCGGAGCCTTCTCGGATGGTAACTTCTATCCTTCCCTCTTCTCCGATCTGCCCATTTAGGGGCAATCGAAAGAGGAAGGCCTCTGCTTCTTTTTTTGGGTCGGTGCAGGAGAGTTTAGCTTTCCCCGACTCTCCCTGGAGAAGATCCCCCTCCGATGATCGTAGATCTTCCAGATCTGGAACCTCGGTGCTTTTCTGTGGTCTTTTCCCTTACGTGAGCCTCCCTGTCTATCGGGATGTGCATCTATTAGTGGATGTTAGTTTTATTTGCAGACCGATATCTCTGTGCTAGTCTTACTGCTTGGTTTCATGCTTTATTTGCAATAATATTATCAATGATTTTGGATCTGAGCTTGCGCGATCTCTCGCATCCTTTAGTTGTGGTTTCTCTGGGTTTTTCGATGAGATTGGATCGCCTGTTGTTTTTCGTTCGATTGGGGAGTTTTCCCCTCTCTACATAGATGGATCCTACTCATCTCCTTCGCACATAGTGTGTTTGGATCCTATTTTTCATGCTTCTCCCGCGATCCCTTCGCTACTTCCGGTGGGTCGGCGGAGGGAGGAGTCTGCAACTAGAGGTGGCGTGGCTGACACGCCAGGTTCTGTTGACCCCTCGTACTCTGTGTGGGGGTATTCCCAATTTTACCCTCCTATTTTAAGTGCGCAACATTTTCTCTCCAGGGAATTAGTTGGGGGGTTGTTTGTCATTTCGGAGAGTGAAAATACAACTTTCAATTTCCCTCCATCTTCTACTGATATGGTGGGTCCTCGGGGAGCACATCTGGCAGATGAGGCGCCGAATTCGCCTGACTCCTGTCCTCTTCACGTCGACTCTGTTATTAATGAGGAGAGAGGCCCTCTGTCTAGGATTAGCCACCCCCCCACTACTCTGATTTTTCTGAGAAATCGCCGAAAAATCAGATTTCTGGCTCTGCAAATGAGATATCGCCTGACAAAGGAGATTATATTTCTGCTTTTGGGTTTGGTGGCTCGTGGTTTGCAACCTTGAACTCCTCTCCTTCCTCATCTTCCTCTGACGATTCCCTAGACTGTGTTATTGGCTCTCCGAGGTGGACTCTGGTGGAGAAGAAGAAACACTCCTTATCCCCTCTGGTACGTTTTTGTAGGGCTAATAATCGTTGCTTCCTGTGTGGTCTGCGTGGCCACATAAAAAGCAAGTGTAAATACACTGGGGCTTGTTATAGATGTAATTCTTCTTCTCATTCTATAGCCATTTGTGACTTTTTCCAGGAGCCTAGAGCTTCATCTTCTATGGCTGGGCAATCACCACAGAATCCACTAGTCATTTACTCTTCTGATGCATCCTGTGAGCTAATCATGCACTACTCTTGCTGTGCCGTTGTCACAGACCATTCCTTCCGTCTTACGATGGAACTGTTATCACAGCATATTCTAACTAGCTGGCCCCTTCACATCAAAATAGAAATCTCTGATTTCTCACAGGGGAAATTTCTTCTGAAATTTCCCTCCATCAAAGACAAAAATGATATCCTCACTAGATTTGGATCCTCCCTTCAATCATTATCAGCCTCTTTTGTTCACTGGTCGCCCAGCTCTAACGTTGTGCTTTCCCTTAAGGAAGAGGGGACCTGAATCCGTATGGAGGGCATTCCTCACCATTTGTGGAGTATTGAGATATTCCACCGTCTGACTGCTGAATTTGCTGATCTCATTGAGGTTGATGTTTCTCTTGACAGAGTCAAGTTTAGGGGATTTTCAAGGGTGAGGGTTAAGTTGTTCCCGGGAAAGGAAATCCTTGATGTGAGATTCTTCAGTTATGGGAAAACAGTGCATCCCATTAAATATCGGCGTAGCTGGGATCTCTGTGCATCCTCCTCCCCTCCATCCCAAAAAACTTATTCTGCATGGCCCAAACATACCACTAAGGGCTCTTCTTCTAGGAACCTTAATCCTGTCGGGAAACCTTTTAAAAAGGACTGGCGTGGCAATGCCAGTGGAAAGAATCAACATATTTCAAAATCTCAGTGGAAATCTGGGAAAAATGTCTAGATAAGACATCCTTCATCCCCGCCACCTCTGGCCTCACCTCAGGAATCAGCTGGTCTGTTACCTACTCCTATACCACCTGCTTCTCCTATACAAAGTCACTCTGAGCCTAGTGATGTTGCCCCTGAGTGGGTGCAATCCGAAATCAAGGCTAGGCATCTCTCTCTGGCAAAATTTAGAAAGGTGATGGCTATCTATGACTGCCTGGGCCAGGATAAAGTGGACATCCCTCTCTTTGAGAAGCCTGCTCCCAGGCCTCCTACTCCTGTACATGCTCCAGGTGAGAACTTGCTTATTTCTGAAAATTTACCTGATTTATGTCATAACAATGCATCTAGTAGTTCTTCTGAAGCATGTGCTGCAAATTTTTCCCTATCTGCAATATCTGCATTATCTCCTGAAGACCCTCTAATTTGGGACTCTTATGAGCATTTCAAATGTTTTTGTGGTAAAATTGGTATTTCTTTATCTTCTAAAGAAGAGGCAATCGTATTTTTTAATCAAATAAGAAAGGAGCAAAGGAAAGATTTTGTTTTGTTAGAAGACTCCCAGGGTCCCTTGGATGGGAGGGGTTTTTCTGTTTAAATTCCACTGTTTTTATGATTATTGTTGCCTAGAATATTCGTGGCATGGGGTCTGGGCATAAAAAGAGAGAACTTAAGGAGTTCATTGCATCTAACAGATGTGATATTATTATTGTTAGTGAGACCAAGCAGGAAGAATTTCCTGAAAGATGTTTAAGATATTTAGGTGGTCATAAAATAATCACTTGGTCTTTTGTCCCCTCTATTGGCGCCTCAGGGGGTATCCTAATTGGGTGGGACTACAGGCAATGTAAGGCCATTACATGCTTGCCTTTTAGTTTCAGTCTGTCCATTAACTTTGAAAATCTGGATAACAAGATGGTTTGGTGGCTCATTGGGGTATATAGCCCCTATGACCACAGTTTGAAACCTCTTTTCATGGAGGAATTGCACCATATTGGTTCTTTAGTCAATAATTGCTGGCTTTTGGGGGGTGATTTTAATGTAATAAAGTTCCCTAGTGAACATTCCCCTATCATTGGTGGCAACCCTCACATGGACAGATTTAATCTTTTTATTGACCAAAATTCATTGATAGATTTATCACCTAATAATTTCTTCTACACTTGGTCAAATTTTCAAGATAACCCTGTTATGGTTAAGCTTGATCGTTTCCTTATGTCTCATGGTTGGTCTGTGAGCTATCCAGACTCTATCTGTATTGGGAAGGCCAGGATAGTATCTGACCATATCCCTATCCTGATAAATACACAAACCATAAATTGGGGTCCCATTCCCTTCAAATTTTACAAATCTTGGC
>JAMKQA010247622.1:0-70835 GCA_024699735.1 Posidonia australis
ATCCTCATTTAAAGTTTGGCTGCTCAGCCCTTGATCTCTTCTAACCTGATTATAGAAACTTTTAGCCTCATTGATAGTACCGAAATTGATACCAATCATAGCAGCAAAATCCTTGAAATGACTATATGAATCCCAAGTAAGAACATCATGCACTAAAGAGCCATCAGAATCGAAAAATGCAGCACTTGCATTATCAGAAAAATTAGTCCTAATATCAAGAAGAAGCTTAGCAGCAGAATCATTCCAAGGAAAGCAAGCAGTAATATTTTCAGGAATTTGGACAGTAGAAGTAGAAGCATTCAGATTACCTGGGGCATGAAGCGGTGTTGCAGGATGCGGTTCAGCCACTTGATCAGCCAAACCATCTCCAGGGCCTCCCAAATCATCACTTCCCAAGCAATCATACACAACCAGCACCTTTTTAAACTTAGATAATGAGAGGTTTCGTGCTTTTAGTTCTGATTCAATGAACCTAAAGGTTTCAGTGTCTCCAATAGAAGGAGAGGCTAAGGAGGGGATGCTGGGAGGGAGGTCTTTCCTAGGAGAAGAGGGAGGAGATGGGCAAAACCCAGAAGTCTTGTATGAGGGCTTTATCTTTGGGCTGGTGGGGCGGGTCCATACATTTTTGCCCATCTTTTGGTTTCTTTTGCCTCTATTACCTCTCCAACCTCTATTAGGTTTGAACTGTCTCCGAGTAGGATTCAAAGCACTAGGAGATGGCCTAGTGGGAGGTTTGCAAAGGCCATGACTCAGTCTGGTGTGAAGCAGCACCAGAAGAAGTAGAGCATATGTCCCAGCTCTGACGGTATTTGATGGGATATACCGATCTACCATAGGCAAAAACCTACAATCAGGTACTTCCACTCCTTGATGGACCTTTACTCTAACTCTGGAGAACCCTAGGTTGTAGACACAATTCATATCCACTTCCAGAAGGTCAGCAAAACTCTCTACCATATGTCTGATGACATCAATATTTCTAAGATGATAAGGGACACCTTCAAGTCTAATCCAGACTCCATCATCTTTAAGATTACAAAGGGCATTGGAGTTAGAGGTCCATGGCATAAAGGAGGCTGAGACCGACTGTAGTGTAGGACCATATTAATTGAGTGTGTCATTTCTGTCCTTTGTGGAGGGGAAAATCAATAAAAAATTTCCAAAAGAGAAGGTCTGGACCTCCACTTTGGGAACATTTAACCAGAGCCCCCGAATATGTTCCTGAAGGGTTTCTATTGTCAAATTGGAGTTGTGTGCAGTGATGATTGCACTACGCGACAATAGCATGTGTTGTTTACAGACTGCCTCAGAAGGAGCCAGAACAAATGGGTTCTACGGAGACAACCCAACAGACTTAATAGTGGGTGGAAGATTAGGAGCCATATCCTGAAAAAATTTACACAGCACGACGGAGTGAGAGGAGGGTTTGCACTTAAAACAAAAACCCTTGTATCTACAATTTTTCCTCTCATGGCCCTTCAGCCCACATTTAAAGCATCTTTTATGTAGTGTACAGAAGCTTACCCAAGGAGGGCTCGCCTTCCACCTATTGATTTTTTTCCACTCAGCGGAGCGTTCTTCCTCAAAGCTCAGAGCTCTACCGCTCTCAACACCAGAAGGAGAAAGGTTCCTTCTGGAAGTTGCAGAATGGGGGGTATTGTGCTGGGGAGAAGACAGGAGTACCCCGAATCGCGAACCAGTGGGGAAGTATCGCGAGCCAGAGGAAAACTGAGTAGTGGGTGGCTGGAAAAGGCGGTGGGAGCCAGACGATATGGCTGTGTCAGGGAGCGTACCCACATGCGCAGGTAATCCAGAAGTTTCGGAAATCGAAAAATGTCTCCCATGAGCTTCTTCATTATCATATTGATAATACGGAAATCCATTATAGTCTAGGGAAGTGTTTAAGTCCGAGACAGGGGAGAGAAAATTATTTCCCAAGCAACGCCCATTTCCCACATCGTCAAAGTCCTCAGTTTCTCTCTCACACGACAACGCAGTCGAAAAATTAATGTTATGTGACTTTTCCCGCGTCTCAAGGAGCACAGAATGGTATTCGTCAGACGTATCTGACAAAAGAGACGACGTGGTGGTATTATAATATGTGCAAAAATCACCCATTTGTGAAGCGGGAGAGGCAGCATTAAAGCCAGATGAGATAGAGTGAGTGGGTGAACAGTTTAGCCCTGCCAACGAAGTTACGAAATCACCCATATAATTATCTTCCTTCTCTCCTAGGTCCTCACAGAGCTTATTAAATACATTCGAAATATTTGGGGGAAAATACCTAGAATACCCCCAAACAGAACCCGAGGCGTCAGAATCCGCCAGCACGACGCCACTTCGAGGATTCAAAGTCCCTCTCTGGGATCCCACCGGCGAAAGCAAGTTTGTCGGAAACAATGGAACATAAACAGGATCTAAAAATAAAGCATCTGAACAAAGAGTCTTAGAGGAACTGAAAGAAACTCCCAACTGAGCTCTGCCATCATCTAGAAGTTTATCCACAGCAATAATCGTAGGCAAGTCCATAACAGAAGCATAAAAATGTTCCAAAGTAACGGATCCAGCAGGAGCAAAAACACCCAAAAGCAAAGAAACCAATTTCACCGAAGAAAACCAGTTTGGTGACAAAGATCTGCTAATAAACATGCAATCCACCACAATATTCGAAGGTGTCAAAAATCAATATGAAAACAAACTCTGGCACCAAGTTTGATCACCAGATCCCGCGATCTAGTCGATCGAATGATCGCAGAGGGGAAACGACCCCTCCTAAGACCAGTGGTGGCGTCCCGACCGCAGGAGTCAGATCGGGGCTCAAGGGAAGTGGCCGCCTTTCTCTTACGGCTACCCGGATCCGAGACAAGCAAAGAGTAAGAATATGTTACCGGTCGATGAAGGGTACCACTCACTGAGCCCTCAGGAAGGGCCGCAGCAGAGGGAGGTCTCTTACACGATGACCGGAGGTAGTACGGAGAAGGCACAGATGCTTGCCTCCCAGAGGAAGCGCGGCGACCAGATCGGACGGAAGCCATCATAGAAAGCGCCGTGCAGCTTTAGGGCACCAAGAATGCACTTTTTCGCGAGAGCAGATGTTTACAAAAACGAGTTTTCAAGATGCCCCTCTCAGAAGCATTGTTGGAGGAGAAATTGTTCTATATACATCCCTAACTTCTAGAGCTAAATTAAATATATCATGCTTTTGGTAGAAACTAGCTTATAGACATACAATTTTTCCCATCAGTAGTGCCAAACACACTGACAAACAATATGTGGTTATTGCCGACAAAAATGTATCATCATTCTTGGGATAGTAGACACGTGATTGTTTGCAAATATGTGATTGTTTACAATATGTGGCTCAATTGACAAGTGGTTGTAATTTCTTTGTTGTAAGGAATTACGTCAAACTTTCTTAATATAGTACTTAGATCTGGTTTGGAATTGTAACTTTTGATTAAAAAACATATTTTTTTTAGAAAAAAAACAGTCCCAAAGCTTCCAGAGTCCTTTTTTTTTTTTTTTGAAAAATGGTAATCAACCTTTTTTGTGATTTTAAATTATAAAAATGGTTGAAAAAAATAATAATATATAACTTTTGAAAAAAAACTGACTTTTAACTAGAAATTGTAGCTCCAAATGAGACCTTACTTCAAGAATAGTGTTACATACACGATGTGGTTGAAACAAATATTGACTGATGTATCAACCATATAGAAGAAAATATATGGTCCATTTTTACTCTTAATTCCTTTACATGTGTATTCCATCCACTCCTTTAGCCTTCTCTGTGTCTCATTTCTGAGATAGTGGAGCTTTGATACTCTGGCCTTTTCATTCTTAGTGTGACATATTCTTGTTTCTTTTTTTATGAAGAGCACCACACATTAGTGGGAGCGTCGTACACAATGTCTTTTACATTGTTGAAATTTTCATTTTCATCAAGTTGTCTATATTCTTATTTAAACGTGCCAGGAATTTAATATATCTTAGAGAAAGAAAGGATGGCTGTATAAATTTAAAGAAACGAGTGGAGAATCCTTCTCTTAACCATCCTTGAGATCCAGCCCCATGGTGCAAAAAAGCCACCATAAGCGAGGGTTTTAGGGGGTTCGATCTTGTGGGGTTCTGGTGGGTTTTAATGTCTGGTGGCGGTAGGGAGGTGGTCGGGCGTAGATTTCCGTAGCCGATGGGGCAGATCATGCAGCTGCTCAAGAGGCACATGCCTTTCCCCACCGCGACGCCGCCATTCGTGCACCCAAATGAATATCATAGGTTTTCGTTTGTTGGGGGCAGGGAGGCCGTGGATGAATGCGCGAAGATGGTTGTTGTTAGGACGCCTCGGTTGCATCTTGCGGCTGACCAACACTCTCCCGTCGCCTCGCTGACGCTAGGGCATCTCTTGTGCCTTTCTCCCGTCGCCCTGCCGACACTCTCCTCTCCCGCCGTTCTCTTCTTTCGTCTGCTGCTTCTTGCGGCTGGCCGCCGACGCTAGGGCATCTCCCGTGCCCTCCTCCCGTCGCCCTGCCGACACTCTCCTCTCCCGCCGATCTCTTCTTTCGTCGGCTGCTTCTTGCGGCTGGCTATGGCCTGCGGCCTCCTCCCAAGGCCTCTTGCGGTTGGTAGTAGTTGTGGGTGAACCCTATCTCTTCATCCGCCGCTATCCTCTCTCGTTGGTTGCCTTGGGCTCTATTCCCCATCTCCACCATCGCTCTGGCGGGCTGCTTCTTGCAGCTGGCCGTCGCCGGTGGCCTCGCCCGCTAGCAGATCTGCGCCTACTCGTTGGGACTCTCCACTCCTCCGCCTCCTTCTGGTTCTTACCCTCCTCTCCGTCAGAGCATTGTCTCACCGACGGGTTCGGCCCATTGCCTACTTGTAGACGGGATCAGCCTCTCACTGTCGGGGTCAGTCTCACACCGACGTTGGTCTTCTCTCGTCGAGGTAAACGACTAGAAGGTATAAACCTCAGCTAAAACACTTTCTTTCCCCTTCCTCTGTATATTGATCTGGAATTTGTTGGCATTTTATGACATTTGTTGGCACATGTTGAGCTTTATGATGAAATTTTACTCTAATCAGCTATTCTAGGGTTAGGGCATTTGTTTGCCTGAATCCGAACACTCTGATTGTGATATAGAGGATGATATTATAGTTTCTTTTCTACTGGAAAATTTTCTTTGGTTCCTGATTCTGCTTGTGAGTCTTGGACTGTGATTTGTCTCTGACAGATGTTGTTTCTGTTCCGACGACTCCATCTCCGGGTTCGTCGGTCCACCGAAGAAGAGGCATTACATTATTGTGGCCTTTCGATTCTCGAGGTCGACAGATCCAGTGATCCGGAGAGTTGGATATCTTCTTCCTCTGACGCAGTATATGACCCACTCTCGGCTTTGAAAAAGCTCACCTCTCGGTTTTGAAAAAGATGACAATATGCACACAATAATTTCTTTGGAAAGCGATCATGTAATGGAACATACTCCTCATGACCCGCGACTGCTTCATCAGATCAATGAGGATGAAGTCCTTTCTCTGGATTAATATTTTATTAATCGAACTTTTTAATTTTTGATACAGTTTGAACACCTTGTGTGAACCTAATGTGTTATCGCCTGTTGTTGGCCATTTTTGTTTTTATGGTGGGAATTTTTTTTATCCACCTAAACTGTAATATGATCTTGAATTTACTATGTCTGAACTCTTTATTAATATAAAGTTTACCGTTAACAAAAAAAACCATCAGACAATTGATAACTACAAAAGGTGGAAAATGCAAGCATCTTTGGAATCACTCGTCCAAATTGTACACTAAACAGAAGCCGATGAAACCAGTCATTCTCAGTGTATTTTAGCATTCCTTCGTTAGTTGCCTACTCGAAAAAGAAAACAGTAGTTTCTATATCAAAAAGGGTGAAATAGGACAACAATTAAGGAAAAAATCAAGAGGACATGGTGACTAGATTTACAAAAATTTTCGTTGCACATCATCAATGTTTATATGGCATTATCATTAAAACCATAAACCCTAATTCAGGAGTTGACAAGGAGAGAATATTTTTTTGGTAATGGTTTTAGAAATTTTATTTCAAAGGCAAAAAACGTCAAGTAAGAACATTGTCATGTTAAAATTACACAGTACCTCGAGTCTTAGAACTCTCTTAAAAAGTATCAGAATTAACAACCAAACAAAGAAGTACCATTAAAAGCTACAATTAGAGATAGTTCCATAAAAATACATGACTGTTTCATGCCTCAGAATTCTCCAAATTATTCTGAGAATCCTCTTCAAGAAGGTTTCTTGAGGATGAAGGGATAGAAGAAGGGATGGAAGACTCCACCATTTGTGAAGTTATATCAGAGGTGTATTGTAGCATTTCATCCTTTTCGAAACCTGAAACAAGCGTTTCTACCTAAAAATGCATCAGTGAAACAATATCATGTATGACAAGAATATATGATCTAATAGTATTACAAAAAATCTTATTATTCCTTTCTTTCCAGATCAACCAGAGAATGATTTGAAGTAAAAAAGTCCAACCAAGAAATGATAATTCAAATTTTAGATGAGGAGAAGACTGAAACAAATCTGCAACTCGAAAAAAACCAGGGTATAAATCAGAAGCTAGGAAAAATCACCAGATACTCCTGACAAATATGCAGTTTAAAAACAGATGGTTATTGCTCTCAATGTGTGCAGAGTAAAAGATGCAAAAGGAGGAACCTAACCAACCTCTCTTGATCAGATTCTCCTTTGTTAAATTTTTATTCTTAATAATTAACCAAGAGAAAAGGTTGATTTTCAATGAGGTATTGCTTTTTCACAGACATGTATAAAAGGAATTGCGAAGACCTCCATCATTTAATAAACTGTAAGCCACCTTCACCGAAAATATATTATACTTGGAAGGTAACCAATACTTGTAAGCCGACAAGGACAGAATATTCTTCCACCAGCCCTTTACGATACTTCAGTCATCTATAACTCGGCATTTCTTTTGTAATACCAGGTCTGCAGCATCATGCCCAGAGTCCTAGTGTATAGAATTTCAACCTGAATCTAAGATATTTCATAAGAAAAAACCAACCATTATTATTTTTTATATAGCACGATAAATTCTCATAGTCAATTTTATTATCCTTGATTTTTCTACCCGAAGGTAGACCATCACAATCATAAGACATAATTTGCAAATTTTGTTTACCCTTAAGCTCACAACTATAATATCGTTTTTCTCAAATTTTTGGTTGAACTACTGAGTTATGAATAGTAAAGCTAATAATAGTTACCATCTTATCGCAGCGATCATATATGTTACAGATTTGACATCTCCAAATTTAATTGAAACATATACAAAGTCTCTCCTCCATAACTAATGAAAGCACCATAAACATCTTACGTTATGCTAGATAGCAGACAGCCTCCATATGAGAATTGACAACCAATATACACTTAGATAGCGTTTGGTACGTTGAAATGAAGACTAGAAGGGACTAGAATGGAATAAGAGAATTCCATTTCAATATTTGGTACAAAAAAAATCTTTAGAATAGACATGAAAATGAAATTCCCTTGCGAATCAAATTTCCATTGAACATGGAATTTCATTCCTTCCCGAGAGGTAAGGAATTTAATTCCCACTCCATTGGAATCATCCTAAAAACATCTTGTACCATTCTCTACGGTCGTTCCTCCTTTTCCGCAACTATGTGGGCTGAGTTGGGTCGACCCAACTCAAAAAAGTAATGGCCCTCTTGAGCCTGGACCAGGGCAGGCTGGCTTGCACGTTGGACCAGGTCGAGCCAGGTCAAGCCTCTTTTAATAGACCATGGGCCCGACACGACATACGGCCCGTTGGTGGGCCAGGCTGGGTCGGGTCGGTCCATTGGGTAAAAATTTAAATTTTAAATTTTACAATTATTATTAATAAAAAAATATTTTTATACATTAAAAAAATAAAAAATACATAAAAAATTAAAAAAATACAAAATATGTTTTACATCATTGCACAGTAACATTCTTAAGGAACTTTACAAATACTTTTTTTTTATTTTGGACCCATGGGCCCAGCCTTTCATTTTTTTTAAAAATTTTAGGCTGACTCGACCCGATTCAGCCCGACCTAGTCTTCATTTGCGGGCCAAAATGGACCTATTCTACGGGCCTACGGGAGCCTAGCACGTGGGCCTAACACGACCCACAGTGGACCTGGCCTGGTCCGACCTTGTGCTGGGCTAGACAGGCCTAGGCCGTGGTGGGCCTAGGCTGGGTTGGACGGTCTAGGGCCGGTCCGGCCCGATTTCCATGTTTAGTCACTCTCCTCCTCCTTTGAGGCTCTTCCTCCTCCTCTACGGCTTTCTCTCTTCTGCAAACATCTTTTTTCTGTATTTCTTTTGCTTTTTCATCTTCTTTTCCTCCTTTTCTTGTGTATGTATTTTTTTTACAAAGAATATTGATATTTTTTATTGTCTTCTTTTCTTACAAAGAATTTTTATTCTACTAAGAATATTTTGTTAATACTAATTTAGAAAAGATTATTTATGTTAATGCTAATTTAGAAAAGATTATCTATGTTAATACTTTTATGTGTGTGTATATGGTAGTGTGTATGGGAAAAAATTATTTTAATTTTTTTCCAAATTAATCGGATATTTTTGTTAATATGTAGTTGTTAATCTTCCAAATTTTATATTTCCATTTCGATTCTGTTCTTATGTATCAAATATTAGAAAGGAATTGTTTGTCAATTCCATTACATACTAAACGCAGGAATGAAATAAATTCCATTCCAGAGTTTATTCCATTCCTATCTATTTTCATTCCAATGTACCAAACACAGGATTATTAGTTTCCTCGCACTGAAGGATGCTACTTATTCCAAGTTTGCAAATCGATGGAATGACGGTTATTGATACCCGTACCTTGATAATCACTCTTGTATTCATTCTTGTTGGTAGTAGCAGCATCTCTGGACTGATCAAGGCCAGTGTCAACATGTTGAGCAGCCTGTGTTGTATGCTGTAACGTGAAACCTCAGGCTGATGATGCAGGAATTTCCTAGTAAATTGGAAATCAGAGTTCTGATAAAACACATTCACGTTGGACGAATTCTTCAAAGGTCTCACTGCTATGACCACTATCAGGAGTACCATATACTTCATAATTCCCACCTAATTGCCATCAACCAAATGATCAGTACCATACAACATAAATAAAAATATAAATATAAAGAATAATCAGGTAAGGGTGAGGATTATAAACCTTTAGAAGGTGAAATTGCTGTTCTTTACCGGTTGATACCCTGAAGGGATGAAATCTTGCAAGAAGAAACTAATATAGATGCAATAGAAACTCTAATAATCTAAGTGGCAAACGCAGATCTCACTATGGAAATAATTTAATTCTAATAAGCCTCTCTACCTTTTTCATGGTAGGACATAGACAAGTCAGCAGTGGCAAGTGGTAGACACCTAAATTAAAATTTTCATTCCAGAAGCTATAGGTTTTAGGGGAAAGTGGAGAAACAAGTCATGTCATGGCAAGTTTATGAACACTTTCATAGACAAACTATGCAATGTCATGATGCCAAACCTTCTTTAGTCTATGTTCATGCAAGTGGCAATAAACATGAAGAAAAAAATATTTCATTTATAAAGATTGCCGCTTTTCAGAGAATTGAAAAAAAAACTACACCATTACAATGAAAAAAACAGAGTCACATTAAAACAGAAAAACAGTCCATCAGCATTGTGTAGCTAGCGGTCTCAAGTGAGCTCATCACCAGGTAAGTAAAAGCTGGAGTCACTTTCTCCTTTTCTTGCAATTTAATTTTAGAATGTTTTAAAAGGCCACCTCATGCTGTCTTAAGGCAAAGAATCATTAAATCAGGAAACCTACAGTAGCATGGAATGTTTTCACGATAATAACCAAAGTTCCATTATATGTGGAGAAAGACATGGAAATACGACTTTTACATTAATTATTTGTATTGTCTGCTCAATGTAGATAAAGATAGGAAAGCCTTCTCATCTTCTCATTTTATTTTGAACCTCAGCCACAGAGTGAACTGTGGACCAACCTCCTAGCACTTGCAAACATTTGCAAGGTGTTATCCAGTCAGTCGTTGAACAAGCTCAACCAACAAGCATATGATAAGGTTCATGCATGCACACTAAAATCTGTCAATTGTCAGCACTGCTAACCATCACTGAAAAATATTACGATCTAGTACAAAATTTGGAATGGCAACAACAGGTAGGAGCTATCAGCAGCACATGGTGTCGATAACACGTAAAGGAAGGTCAAATACAAAATCACAGGTCTCAAAAAACTTAAGTAACAGGTTCATGCATGCACACTCGTCAAATCAATTTATTAAATAAAGTAAAACTTCTGCTTTTACAAAAGATACAATTATATTAACGTTTGGAGTGAAGATTTTTCAAGCAGAAAATAAATCTCCTTTTTTTAATACAGCAAGCAAGAATAAATCTGGAAGTAGGCTCTGGAAACCTATAGATTTTAAGCTTTATGTATGAACAATAAATCATTGCAACAAGGGTGAAACATATATAGCACTTTTCATTATGATGTACATCTAAAGGAATGGTTGGTTTAATTTCTAGTTCAGAAAATTTGGATCTCATAGCCTTCAATGTTTTGCCCTTTTATTTTGTTTACCATATGTAAAACAGACAGCTTCTATGAGAAATTACAATCAACGTACCAAAAAGTGGTATGTGGCATACAACTGGTCTATTACTGCATATTATGTTGATAGTATGTACGCACATGTTCCAGTGCGTTTGTGGTAAAATGAAATTGAATTTTAAATATATAAAAATATTCATAAAAGATGATTCCAGTAACATAATGAACAAAGAATGGTAAGATCTTTAGTTGATATGGAACGGTAAGATACAAGTCTATGACAATATCAGAAATATGAAAATATACAGGCCTTAACAGGATTTGTGGCCTCTTAGTTGAACATATGCGACCACAACTGCATATTCTCCTACCTGCAGAAGGAGAGAAGGGTGAACACATCAAGTATACATGGAGTAATTTGTCAATTGCATAACACATGTGGCCACCTAGATTTCTTTTTAGAACGCTGATGACACTTCTCCATAAGAAGGCTTGCACAGCCACAGCTAAAACCTCATGATGTGTCATATAAAGACTGGATATGCATCGACAAAGATGACATATGGACTAAACCAACAAGCTAAGTGAGACCTAGATCATATATACTAAAAACCTGAAGTGGAAGGGAGCTAGAAATTATCTAACACAAAGGGTATCTAATTGACAAAGCCAATCAACATATAAGCAACCTTAAAAAAAACACAGTAGCACCAAAAGTAGAATATCATCACCTCGGACGAGCAAAAGGGAACAAATTTCAAGAATTATTGCTAATTCTACAGTGAAATTATAATTTAGCAATAAGTTGTATGCAGATATACAATTTGTTTATAACAGATAATGAACATGGAGAACAGTGCTAAAATGGAAGGTTAAACGTGAAGCAGAATAAAAGTAATCTTGTTAATAATCTGGGTATTTATCCTCTTGGTGCTAAAATTACATGGTTCACTTCTTTCAACACTGATGCTAATACGATTCTAATAGCAGTATATATTCGACGAAAGTATGTGTACACCATGTTAATATGTATGGCAAACAATGACTAGCACTTATCAAGCACAAAGCACAAGGAACATATATAATATCACAAAAAGGTAACATTAACTACAGAAGTACATTTTCCACTAGTAAGGTTGTGAAATGCATAGCAATTTTTGAGGGAAACACTTAAACACGACGATTTTATTTCTAAACCTACAACAGTTGGCCATTCAATAGAATATACTTAACTTTGGATCTAGAGGAAAGATAACAGCTAAATTGCTTTGATCTGAATTAAGCTGATTCATGCTACTAGGGATGGGTGGAAGGTTTAGTGTGGACACCAAATCTTCCATTGCAATATCAATTATTCCTATCTCAAATACCACTCATGTACAGTTTTATCCAACATGTTTGATTTGACTATAGTGGAATGTCCACAACCTAGTGTTTAATGATTTACCAGCAAGAATTTAGAATAAAGGTTGAGAGCATATGCCAAAGATTAGATATTCATGCCTCTCTTGCTCCCTAGTTTCCCATCAGCTCTTTTACTTTAATTTTTGAGCGCCCTAGTTTCCTGTCTTTGAAATATAGTGGTTTCCCCTAAAGCCTCGTCACCCCTTCTTTTCTTTTCATTTTTAATTTGTTTTCCAACCTGATTATGGTTCATGCCTAACTGGCTGCCATGAAATGAATAAATTATATCTTGTCTTGTTATTTACCTGTCATGGCATTCGCTGTGGTAAGGAGTCAGGGACTACAGAGTTGGCCATACTAGTGTAATGCAACCAAATAATTTAGTCCCATATCAGTAGTCAAACAAACAGCAACGTGTGCATAAGAAACCTAAAATGTATAAGTTAGAGATAACGGCTGAGCTCAGTCAAACATATTTTATGTTAACCACAGGCACAAGTGTTGAGAATAGTCTTTCAAGCATAAGCATGTAATATATAACTTTTCCTACTTGTGCTGCTTCTCAATGACAAAAAAAAATAGAAATTGGGTCTCGGAAAATAAGTACATGGTAGAATTTCAGTTATCAAAGAACATAGCATAAACCAAACGTTCACCAGCATATACATTCAAAAATGCATGAAAAGTAATTGTAAAGAACATCTATGGCTACAAGTGCTTCAAGAATAGAAATATTGTTTTTGTGGAAGGCATTTATCAGTTGTAGGGAGACTGTTTCCACAGGGAAACTCTAACTGAAATGTGACAATCAGGTTCACAATTAAATGTTAGGCCTAACTGTCTCTCTAGATAGAAAAGAGCAGGCAAGAGTACTAAATTGGGTAAATAGATCTACAATTCAATAAGCCACCAAATGCCCAGCTTGTTACATTAAGTAGAAAAGCTTGTGGTACTCAAAGTCTCAAACACTCCATGAAAACAAAGTTTGATCTTCAGGGCATGTGTATAGAGTGCAGATTTTCATTCCCATGACCACCTCAAGAATAAAATATCAGTCCACTTTATTATGTTTGGTTGTGAAAATACTGGCAACAGCTACTATGTTCTAATTGTCACAGGACATGGTCATATGTGTTTGGTATCGTATATTTTACTCCAAAGTCCGCCATTAGGGTCTTTAGCGACACCTTCTCACATATAATTGATAAGAGTTTTCTGTGCTTCTGCACTAGCTCTTACTATACATTCTGTTTCTTACACGAAGTAACAAGATCGCCACTAACATAGGTACAATAGCTAGAGATAGATTTCTTGTCACTGTTGGAGCAAGTATATACTCATTATGGCAAAGATCGTGTAAGGGACTAAGGACCTTACCTCGCAACTGAAATGAAGTGTTCCTTCAATTGAGTAATAGTGTTCCCATGCTTGACCTTGTAGAAATTCATTTAATTTTTATCAATTCAATTATGAAACTTCTTAAATTCAGTAAAATTAAATATTTGTTAACTTTATAAAAGTCATTTCATACAATGTTTTGTTTTGCGAGTTAGATCTTTCGAAATCCCTTGATTTTCGATCCTTAAGCATATTAAACTATTAAAATCACATCTAATGGTTTATATTTAAATCTAATGGTTGGATATTGAGAACCAAAAGGCCTTATTCACATGAGACAAGGTCCTCCCTTATTGGGACCACTTTCTACGTAAATATGCATGTTTGAAGGGCATATATGTAAAAAAACCCTCTATAATTAATATATTATATCATGACTCAGGACAAAGGCAACTAGCAGAAGAGGCAAAAATGATAATTCGTGGGTTAAGGCTAGACACAGAAAACGAGATCTTTCTTGTTCAAAGGGAAGTGGTAACGCTTCTGTAACATAGACAAGAAGACCACACATGTGAATCCTCAATTTCATTGTGTGATTGTTTCTTGTGTGTCATTATTTGTTTCAAATGTCTATAAGGTGTTGAGGATCGAATCTCACCAAAGGTGAGAGAAACAAATGAATAGAATAGAAAAGAAGATTAAACACACACAAGAACATAGGATTTATATGATTCGGCCAAAGCTTACGTCTACAACCACACTAAGGTACAAAAGGTATGTCCACATATCTATTCGGAGTCAATGTCTTGTCATACATAGAATAAGACTTGAATATTATCTTAATGTAATCTAATCCGATTACTTAGCCCTTAAGGAATCTAAATATCCAACCAAGTTTAAATATCCCTGTTCCAAAACACCTATTATAGTGGTAACACCAAGGTGGCCTTCAATTAGACTCCACATCTCTAACATAAGCTACACCAAGCGAGAAAGAAAATGAAAATCCCCTTGTCCTTTTGTCGACAGCCAATGGAAACCTTACACAAGCCTAAGGTGCCTAAAGTTGAAAGGAGAAAGGGAGGAAGAAAGGGACGACAGTTTAAGATTTAAGTTTCCTAGCAAAACTACTCTGTACCATGTAGAAAGGAAAAAAGAGTGATATAGATAATGTTAGATCCACCATTTTTTAAAATTTTAAATAGGTACGAGTAGGCAAATAGTACATAACGGTTTGTAAGTCCCAATTTTCCTCAACATAATACCAAATTACATAAATAACATAAGCTAATATAACAACCACCAACCACCCCTAGGCTTCAACTATCTGGTAGTCTGTAAAGTACTTACCAATAGTACGGAGAGGTTTGTTGTTTGTTTCCAGAAGACAGGCAAGGATTCTACCACATAGAGCCACTGGAATACCACGTAACCACCACCACAAGGTAATTTTGCACAATTAATGTACATGATCATAAGTATCCTCCCACTCGAGAAACACTATATATCTTCTACAAGCAGTGGACTACTGATGGAACCACTCCCATGCAAAAGTTTTTGCACAACAGTGTTTCCAAGAGCACAGTCCCTTAGCAATCAACAGTCACCAGTCTAATGGCCAACACAAATGTGTGCAAGTCCTCCTGCTTACCTATTTAAGTTAAAATATAAAAGCTCAAACTTGTATACCTTCCTTTTTCCCACTTGAATTCCTTCTTTGTTCAGAGAGTTGACTTTTTCATCAATCTTTTGAGTGGAGTTGCTTCTTATGACAATAACGGACCTCTTATTAAGCCAGTCAAATTTATAAATTGATTGCAATTAGGTTGATTATAGCCTGTACAGCTGTACAAATCTTCCCTAAAATTGTTGTACATCCCTGAATATATTCACAGAGATTGAGTTAATAATGCTTACCAATTTACAGTGTAAACACCATTGTTCTCTGTCCTTTAGCTTCATTGTAATATTTACCAACTATTTAGCATCTAATATACATGGCTTATGAAATCAGGTGGCTCACCTCATATACAGTGCATGTAAATCTTTTGTATCAAAGTGACTCACCAACAATGAGGAAAGAGAGGAGATGGTGCACAAATTAAGTGAAGCAAAAAGGGCAGCATATCACAATAACAGTTTGCCGAGAGCCCAAGAGTCAAGACGACATGCCTCATCTAATCTATTTAATCATTTCTCAGAAAATGGGTAGTCAAGAGCCCTAATTGACTCCATGAAACTCATTTAAGTGATAAGATTGAACAGTAGCATTGATATAAATCTTTTGCAGCTAGCTATGATTCAGCGTCCCATCATTACCTCCAGAATAAAGAAAGATATCAACTCAGCGTTATTTTTGTCCTAAGGAACAAAAATTCTAAATATGTTAGAAGCATCTTTCAGCTATGCAAGCTTTAAGGAGCAACACTCAACCATGAAGAACACAAACATCCATGAAGAATAAAAACTGCTCAAATAAAAACTGAAATTTAATGGCAGACTGCTGACTTTTAGTTAATCAACAAACTGAAGATATGACGCTTATAGAGTGCTAAATATTTACTGTACCTGATTATGATGATCTGCTCCAATGAGACAAGTAATAGTGTGATATAGACATCAACCTCAAAGATTGATGTATTGATCCTTGTTAAAAAATTGGATAGCTGAAATCCTGTTCCTTTGCTTCATGATGTAAGAGAGCATTGAAAAACTGATGAGTACAATCTTTTCTAAGATACATCATGCATGTCCAAACAAAGTGAAACCAATACCTCTATATTCCCACAAAAAATATACCGCTAACCACGTAGTGATGAAGATTTTTTATTTTTTGTGTGTTAGAAGAAATGATTGTGACAAGAAATATACCAGCATATGGAATGATCAAGGTCCATTGCAACTTAAATTGGTGTGGTAGAACAAAACCCATGTCGAGGCATTCCTTGAAAGATCGTCACCTGATTATATCAGTCACTCATGTCCTTTACACTATGAAGAACAAAAATATCACACTCTCATCTTTATTACATCAAAAAGATCATCATATGTTCACTGTAAGAAATTATCTCCAATAATTTCTGTTTTACCATTGTTTAGGCTCATCTTTCACTCCTTTTGCTCATTATGATCGATCATCTTTGAAAATATTACTATACTTCTTTCACGCTGGCAAACAACGATTTGCCACGTATGCAGTAAAAGCTACAGCTTTAATAATTCATCATTTGAAGTTATTGAGACACTTGGTGCTCTATTAATTAAATTTTCTGTTCATCAATCTCTTAAAAGTAGTGAACTCCCCATGAGATCTCTCCAAGTTTCTCTCAAAGATGAAATGGTGAGCAGAATGTGGTCAAAAGCATGATGGGTAAGATGCAGCCAAGCAATACAGTGAAGAAACTTCAAAAGTTTGCAGGAGAAGCATAATACTTCTAAAAAATTGCAAACAACTAGAGAAGGGGACAGAGGAAAACTCTAGCTTCTATTGATGTTTCTTCAACTTGGGTACATGTCACTCATTGACATTATTTAGTTACACTCATGGCAGTATATAGAACTAGAATTATTCATGCAGTATCCTGCATATTGCTAGCAAAAGCGCCTTCAGTTTTTAGGTTTTCCACTGCCACACCCTTTACCACCAACTTAGCCTCCAGACTGGTAGCTGGGACTGTTCTTATGATTGTCAAACTGTGTCCTGGGTATCTCATGATGGTTGTCCATATTAATCTCAGAGAACCCAAGCTTCTCTGCCACGAGATCACCTTCCCCTTCTACCATTACATTAGGCATCACCTGTGATATGCTTGATTCATGTGTCTCCACCAGCAATAGCATTCTCGATGAAGCAAAACATAACATTGATATTGAAATCACCAAAACAATAACAACTGCCAGCTTCATCATTTTTTCCTCGCGTAACTGCCCAAGTACATCAGAAGGTAGCATTTCTCAATTAACAAGCACTTACATGATGCATTACTAAAAATAAATAACAGCATTCAACATAAAGAAAGAGAATGATATTTACTTACCACCCTAGAAGTGGAGCTGCAAAAGGACCAGAAATCACTATGAGATTCTTTGGCTGAGTATACTTGCCCAATATATAGAGAATGTCGAAGTGCGGATCATGATTCGATCATGGAATATTTTCAACAATGATGCTATTTCAGTGGGGTGAACATTACTTGAAGAATGATTTCCAGAGAAATTTCCAATCCACAGTAGCACTCTATGTAGCAGGCTAACTGTAAATTTGCATGATAATGTATTAAGGCATTAAAAAAGTAATAACTTGTGGAAGATTCTTCAAATTCCATCATTCAGATACAAACATTATGATAAATATTTTTGGAAACGTATCATATAGGGTACATCAACAAATGTAAACTTTCACCGAGGAATTTCTCTCTTCAATCAATTAAGATACATAAATTTTTTTAGTTCTGCATTTGGGCTGATAGGGCTATAAGCCTATAAGTGTGGTATGTGTGACCAGTTTTGTCCATTGCAGATCACTTCTCTTCAATAAAAGGTTTGTGTTGTTGAGTTCCTTGGAAATCAGAAATATAATGACGGAAATTTTTAAAAAAAGGTAGAAATTAGGATTTGGGGAAAGAAAGTAGATAGATTCTATTGATCAGCATTCACCTCCTTTACAGAGGGAAAGGAAAGGGTACAAAGATAAATGATGAATAAAGGGATCCATAAATGGATCCAATAGCTACTCTACTCTAATAACACTAATAAAAAACACGACTCAGACCTTACTAATGGTTAGTATACGAAGTATCTAAGAAAAGACAAAAACAAACAAGAATTATGATAATTGTTATAATAAGTTGAATGTCATTTGACCGAAAGTTTAATTCCTTACATCTATCATTTTCACTGGTGAACAAGATCGAAATTACCCTAAGATGGCAGTGGCTTCTAAATTCTAATGATGCCCTCTGTCTCCATGATCTTGACTATTTTGCCTTTGACATTACATCTAGCTCGCAAATATCAATCATGAAGTTTACAAAGATTTAGAGGTGAAAACTAGACTACAACAACAGTAATAAGCACCATAATCCCAATTGGTATATGTGGTACGAATCCTTTTTTAAAAAAGATTGTTTTCCTTTTTTAAAAAAGATTGTTTGCTACTAACCATGAATCTCTAGATGCTTTTTCGTCACATCTAGTTATATAATACTAGATCTTCCTCTACCTTTTATGAGTGCATTGTAGGACCTTAGTGCACATAACCATATCACTAGGAAAATCTAGTTACCTTTGTTCCACATGTAGTTATTTATTGAACAAATAGTTTATTGTCCAATACTGCAACATTTTAGTGTCATTACGAAATTGTTTCGTGGTGCCAAGAAAGGCTACATGCCTTACCGGCAGATAATTGATAAGATGTGGGAGAAACCATTGCACAAGAATATCTACACAACTGGGTATTGGTTAAATTTCCAATTTCCACTACGACAAGGTGACATTCACAAAGCAATCTGAAATACAAACCAGTCTCTATGATATCATTGAGAGAATGACACAAAGACGTATGTCTCTGCATCAAAAAAATCATAAAAGAGATGGACATATTTACTTCCATGGGAAAGAACTTTAGGTGAGACATGGCCAAAAATACTTTGAACACCCCATTGCAATGTGATCTGTATTAGCAAGGTATTTTGTGATTAAAATGAGAAGCCTCATATAATGTTTCTAATGCTTTAAGTCATGTTTGCAGGTCAATGGTAGAAATGTGGAGAGGTGATTACCCAAACCTTCAAAGGATTCTACAAGAATTCTTAGGCAAACTTGTAGTTTCTAAGGTTGTGAAAGGAGCTGGAGCGTGATGAAGTGGATTCAGACAAAGAAATGAGATAATTAGAGCACCACAAACTCCACAATCTTAAGTGGATATTGTCAATTGAGAAATGAGAACTTCATATATATGTTATTTATCATCAACAACTTTTGAAAGATTATGACTGCTATCAGTAGAAATATATTTCCAGACCTTTTTTTAGAAATATTTATTTCCATATTTTCTTGCCTGATTTTTCTTAACTTTTTTGATTTTCTAGATTTTTTTAAAGACATTAGGCTAATACTACCCAGTTGAACTAGACCAGCCAGAAAAACAATTTGTGGCCTGGTCAAAATCTGAAAACCTTGCATACAATAAAATCAATTAGGTTAGCTTCATCATGATTAATTTCAAATAAGTGTTTACAAGTCCCCATGCATGTAATGATGTGAAGACGACTGATGGAGGACCGTATCGATTTTACTTCGCAATGCTGCATGAGGTATGTAGGTTTCTTACATGCCAAAAGCTTAATATTAGGAATGACTGGAAATTCTAGGAAAAGGCTTAATCTTTGAAGAAAATTGTTTAGTTACTTCTGGAAGGAGGCTTGGAGCTTATAATATTGGGGTTCTTTTTTTGGAAAGAGATGTATATCTATTAAGTTGCTTTCAATAAAAGAAAGATAATTCTGCATCACAATTGAAGATGTTAAACTGACATTAGTTTTTTCTCTCCAAGAAATGTGAAAGGTTAGCAACCAAATTGTATTTCAAAGTAAAAGTGCTCTGTCCATCTCTCTGATTCTCAAACTCAGAGATTTATCAGCAAATGAAATGTGTGTATGTTTGTGCAGGAGTCTTCCATGTATACAGGGTATCGATACATATGTAACAAATTGAGATGGATAACGTGGACTCCACCAACAAGATTGCATGAATTTGAATAGAAAGGACTCAAGTGATAAGTAGAATTGAAAACCATGAGGATGGTTTTGTTTTTTATGGAGGCTACGGTCAACTTCTAGGCAAAATGTAAACTGTGGCTGATAATAAAGGAACTGGTTTATCTTGGCAATTACGATAGCATAAACTCCTGAAAGGACTTTTAACCACAGATGCACAGATATAAACATCAATTTGCAGGTTCAAGTCTGGAATTTGCTCTAGAGCATAAATGACTCATCAGCAGCTTTCCTTTATGTATGGTAAATAGTTATAATGTCTGTGCATATGTATCACCATTCATGTTAAGGCATCAATAGTGCAATGATTCTTTTCGGAGTGATCTATACTTTTGGCCGAATGAAAAATATTCTGCAAATCATACTTTTCTAGGTTCGTCCAGCAATCATAAAACTATTCTTGTTGGACAGTTTATACTTTTTCTTTTAGGGATAATTTCATTACGGTTAATGGTATGAAATTAATGCAATAGCTTCCACAGCTCAAAGAAGAATTTTTCAGTTTAATTCTCGGTGCCTTGTTATTGTTAGGAATATTAAATTGTTCTCTTTTTATCTAGAACTATAACTTTCACATCTTTAACCGTATTACTACTTACTCTTCTTGGCTAGTGAACATCCAGTAGTCCACACATGTTAATGGAGTCCATTCATCATTGATATTGTTATTTTTATGAGTATGTAGTATATACACGTGAATTTATACACCTGATCTTTTAATTGTTATGGAGACGGAAACCATTCCATGTCTTAGCTTCTTGTAAACAGAGAATTAGTGCAATTTTAAGCCTCCAATCTGCCTCTGAAACTTTGGAAACATAATATTTGTTGTCTCAAGTGTAGTTTGAAAACTACTGCGTTATAATGAGCATATTTTTGGGTTACAAAAAAGAAAGCTCCTAAAAAAGGCTTTGACGCATTGTTTGGGAATTGAAAGAAATTAATAGCAAGACCATTTCCTAGAACGAATTCCCACAAACAACTAAAGGAGTATGATAATCAAAACACGCCATATTGACGTAGGGGTTCATCGGAAGCATTGCCTACTGACATAGTATCAAAAGGATGCATAACAACATAATTTTGATAAGATGATGCAGCTTGCAGAAAGACGAAACAACTGAACGTAAAGGATAGCACGATCGACGTTGCACCTGAATCCAGGCAGGTTTGTCCCAAAGCCAGAATAGATGGGATGGGTGAACATTTGAAAAGCTGTTGACACATTGGCAGTGCATGAAACTGGCCGTCTACCCAGAGCTGCATTATTCGACTGTCTGCCAAGTGAGGCCAAGATTTCATACAAACAGCTAAATTAGCATTAAGTGAATGAGACGGAAATAAAAGTATACATAATCTTCAAGTTATAAATTAACCACTAGCACTAGCATTATTTGTGAATGGCAAAGGAACCACTCTCCAAACAGAAATCAGTGAAGCATTAACACCATCCGTGTCGCGATCAGTACATGATGGAACATATTGAAACAAAAGGGGTTTACAAAATTATGTCCAAGCTTAATCTACCTAGTGAATATCAGTAAAATGGAGGAATGCTATAGAGAAACAATAATCCAAGACAACAAAACCAGAAACTAGAAATGACCGGAGTAACCGCATTCATCAATCGAAAAAGAAGCTACAATTAACAAAAGTGGATTGAGAATGGAAACACTAATTGCAAAAAAGTACCAAAACCCAAAAGGATTCGATCCAAAACGGTGATTGATGGGAGAGATCGAGCAAACCTCTGTCATCCATATGTTATGTGATCGCGATGTCCCGCTTCGAACCAAAGAACCCGTAATAAAATAGAGAACCCAGAAACCCAGAAAGCCCATAAGGCTCGGGAACCCAGACCACCCACCAGCAAGAAAATTAGGTAATTAACACACCGAAAGGATATCGGAACAATGTAACCAACCGGAACTCTCAAAGGAAGACGCCAGTGCCACCTGCCTCCTTAGTCGTAAACTTATGCATTAGTTCGCATGATAATTGTTTGAAAATGATCTACTTTTCGCAGAGATCAAATGATAAGAAAGAAGTAAAAACAAATATAATATAAAAACATACACATAAATATAAGAATTTACAATATTTAATCGAATAAGTTTACGTTCTCTCGGAATATAGAATTTCACTGTAATCTAAAATAAGTAAAAGATATAAAAGATTAATAGTGAAGAAACTAAAAACCTTTACTTTAGAGAGTCGACACTAAAAATTCTCAATATATGTTTAAGATAGGAAATCTTTAATACATTATAATCCTAATACAATAGTATATTTATATAAGGAATAAAATAAGTCTGTTTATAACAAAAACTTTTTTGAAAATCTCTTGTATTGATCCTATGCGTTAACAGATGTTCGACCGCAAAACTCCTGTGTCAATCTAATGATACAGCAGACGTCTATGTTGTTTCAAGATATATTCAATAAATCTCCACATTAACTTAAAATTTCATCTCTTGTATCATGACTATGATCAGTCTTCATCTCTCTCTACTAGACGGACTATATCACATACTGCACAAGTCAACTAAGTTCACACAATTTTTGAACTTATCAATGGAAGAGGCTTTATCATTATATTAGTTGGATTATCTGTTGTGTCAATTTTCATTACAAGAATGTCTACTTGTATAACTACTTCACGTATGACGTGATATCTAACATTAATATGCTTTGTTTTCTTACAGTACATTTAATCCTTTATCAAGTGAATAGCACTCTTACTATCACGATGAACAACAATCACCTTTTGACTGGGACTAAGTTCTGTAAATAAACCTCTCTACCACATTGTCTCTTTAATTTCTTCTACTACAACCATATAATCTACCTTTGTAGTAGATAGTGCCATTGTGTTCTGCAACGTGGCCTTCCAACTAATTGCGCATTTGCCGACAGAAAATACATACTCTGTGATAGATCTTCTTTTGCCACAATCACCAGTATAATCTGCATCAACGTAGCTAATCAAATCATCTTTAATCCTCCCCAACTCCAAACAGATACCAATAATACTTTATAAGTATCTCAAAATCTATTTCAGTGCTTGTCAATGTCTTTTACCTGGATTAAACATGTATTTAGTAACAATACTGATAACTTGGGTAATGTCTAGATGTATGCAAATCATAGCATACATGATGCTTCGAACAACACTAGAGTAGGAAACTTATGATATAAATTTATGTCTATGTTCCATTTGTAGACATAACTCTGCTGAGATGTTGAAATAAGAGCCTAATGGAACTTTCTCACTTTTAGCATTTTACATACCAAAACATTCCAATACCTTTAGCAAGTTGCTCTTCTAATTCAAGTGTAGCTTCCTACCCCTCTAATATCTATGTACTTCCATATTAAAAAATTTATTTATTGCTCCCAAGTCTTTTATTTTGAATTCTCCATTAAGTAAAGTTTTTAATTTGTTTACCTTAGATATGTTTATGACTGCAATCAACATATCATCAACATAAAACAATAGATAAATAAAGGATCCATCATCTAACTTTCTCAAGTAGACACAAATATCATATTTACTCTTATTAAATCCTTGTGCAATTATAAAAGAGTTGAATCTCTTGTACTATTACCTTGAAAATTGCTTTAGACCATATAAGGATTTTTTCAATAGGGAAACAAGATTTTCTTTTCTTTTAATTGCAAAACCCTCAAGTTACTACATATATCTGCTCCTCAAGTTCTTCATGCAAGAAAGCTATTTTCACATTTGATTCAACTCCAAATCATTCACTGTAACTATAGCCAGTAGGTTTCGCATGAAAGTGTACTTCACAATAGGTGAGAAAATATCATTATAATCAATTAGTCTAGCCGTTAGTCTTGCCTTGTACCTTGCGTCTGTAACACCTGATATATCTTTTCTCTTGAAGATCCATCTGCAACCAATAACTTTCTGTTTCTTTGGAGGAGTCACCAAATCCTATGTTTGGTTTTTGTGAAGAGATTTTATCTCTTCATTCATGGTAGTCAACCATTTTATAGACTTTTATGATGAAACAACTTTTAAAAACTACTCGACTCTCCTACATCACAAGTCTCCTCGATTATTGATAATGTATGTGGAGACACAGACTCTGTATATCAGGAGGGTGACTTGATCATCCTTCGTTCATGCCTCCTTGCAATGCAATCTTTTCTTCTGTTGCAATTTCTTTGTCTTTTTCTTATGAACCAGTAAAATGATTAATATGTGGTTGTATTAAATTATGAAAATTTAACTTAAGCTCTACCTATTTTTAGTACCCACATCTATGCCTGTATTAGAAAAACTAATAGCTGAATCTTTCTTAAAAGTTAATATAACAGACTCATTAAATACAACATTTTTCTCAATAATCAATTTAGATGATTTAGGATTCAAACACCATAATCTATATTCTTTCAACCCAGAGGCATAACCAACAAATATGCATTTCATAAATTTAGGTTCCAATTTTCCTTGATTTACATGTGCATAAGCAAGACAATAAAAAATCTTCAAATTAGAATAATCAGGAGGGTGCCTAGACCAGACCTCTTCTAGTGTCTTGCTATTTATGGCTGATGAAGAAGAACGATTGACTGGATACACAATTGTAACAACTACTTCCACTGCTAAATCTTTTGATAAATTGGCATTCAAGAACATGAAATGTATTCTCTTTAGCAGGGTTTTGTTCATCTGCTCTATAATTCCATTCCATTGTAATGTATGCCTTATAGTACAGTTTTTGACCTTTGTTCTTGTAGAACTTGTTAAATGATAATAAACAAAACTCTAAGCCATTATTAACCATCAGCCTCTTGATTTTTCTCTCAGTCTACTTCTTAATTAGTGTCTTTCACTGCTTGAAGTGCTTGAACACTTTATTTTTAGATTTAATAGTATAAAATCCATATCTTCCTAGAAATAGTCATCAATGAAAATTAACATATATCTCGCACCATCTTTGGACAGGACTTAGGAAAGACTCCCACAAATTAGAATGAATATAATCCAATGTACCATTGGTTCTATGCTCAACTACACTAAAATTGACATATTTCTGCTTGCCAAAAATGCAATGCTTACAAAAATTTAATTTATCAGCATTCTGAATATCAATAAGTCCTCTTTGATTGAGAATGGTCATACGTACCTTTCTCACTCATACATCTCATTCTAAGATGTCATAGCTTGGTGTGATCTGTCGTTGATGACAAAATAGTGGTAACTATTGTAGCACCTATAATTGTACTTTCCTGCAAGATATAGAGATTTCCTAATTTCTTTGCCGACATGACAAAATAATCATCCTTGGTAACTACTAATACTCCATCTTCCGTTGAGTACTTACAACCATTTGCTTCTATAATGTCAAGGGGGATAAAAAATTTCATCATATATAGAGCATGTCGGATCTTAATCAGTGTCATCGTCGTCTCATCATACATCCTCAATTCAAGAATGTCTATCCTAATAGCTTTTGACTGTGAGTCATTATTTATCAGTACAACTCCACTTTCATTAGATTTGTAGGTAGAGAAACAATTCCTATTAGAAGACATGTGGTATGTACATCCTAAGTCTAGAATACAATCATATTTAAATCTATTTAGGTTAGTAGCAACAAACAAGTAACCATTATCTGAATATTCTACTTTCACGTAACTCGTCTCTGTGGAATCCTCCTTGAGTTTGCTTGAATGATTTTTAAAGCTACCATTTTCCTTATTCAGGAGCTTCCAATAATAATCTACGATGTGCCTTTTCTTCTTGTAGTAATTACAAAATGTGCTCTTCATTTTGATTTTCCTCTTTTATCTTTTAGTTTATTTATTGAATTTTGTTCTATATTTCTTCCCTTAACATTCAATGTTTCAGTCTTCCCATTATTGGCATTGGAATTAATCAACTCCTTATTTATTAAATCTTTCGAGAATAGAGATGACTTAATTATATCATCCATTAATATTACTTTTCTGTCATATATATATATGAGAGTTTCCCTGAAATACTTATAAGAAAACGATAACGAACATAGCAATAAAAGAAATTGATCATCCTCAATCTTCACAACCATATTTTCTAGGTCTATAATGACCAAACTGAAATCAACAAGGTATAATTTAATGAATGTACCTTCAACCATACAGAACATGAACAACGGTTGCTTCAGTGTAGTCGATTCGAAAGGATCTTAGTTATGTAAAGAGATTCTAACTTTAGCCAAAGAAATGCTACAATCTTCTCATGCATGTGACCTTTCTAAAAGCCTCGTTCGATAAGTATAGTTGTATACTTGTTAAGGTAGTCTCGTTCATCTCCTCCTTCTCGTTTTCACTTGTTGATTCTGATATCTTGTCCTTTCCTTTCAACGTAGGCTTGACAATGAGTAGAGTTTGAACCCGAGATCCATGAGTCTAGACCCTGAAGTTAACGTCTAGATCTAGAAAATAAGACCCATAGACCTGCACTCGATAAACTCGCTTGTTTAGTGGATAGGGTCTAGATCCAAAAATATCCAGTCCTGTGGACCTATTGTAACGACTCGAGTCACTATACTTCATAATTCATTAGCCTACTTACATCAAATGTAATTAAATGCTTAATTTACAGAATAATTAAAGGCTAATTACAGTATCTAAGCTACCAATAACCTATAGTCGATTGCTAAGTCACTTCGACTATATATACTAACAATGCAAACTATTACTTATCTGCACCTGCAACTAAAAACCACAAAGAAAATACGTGTGAGTGACTAGAAAGTCACTCAGCACACATCTCATGAAAATCATGCGAAAATCCAAAATTAAACCTCAATAAAAGCAAGCTAAATCAAACACATTTCTATAAAAGCATTTTATTTTTGTTTGAAAACACCAATATCACCAAACACCATGGCCCCACTGGCCAAAACACAAAGAAACAACAGTGATGCCCTACAGGCGGAAAACTCAAATGTCACACAAGCCAAAAATTCAAAATCTTGAGCTATATAGGCAAAAAAACCATAATGAGTCGTATTGTCCAGCACCAAACAACCAACTCTGGTCATAAGCAGTCGTCAAAGCGCACTGCAATGCCATAGACTCTCCACCTTTAGAGGAGCAAGCCTGTCTCACAGTCCAACCACACAGAAAGAACCGCTCACATGCCAACCACACAGGAAGGCTGCTTACTTTATGGACGTCACCAGTCAACAAAACACGAGCTCTACTCATCTTGGCCTCACAAGATACGTCCTCTCGGTGTCCTAAGTACGATGTCCGGAAACAACTGAAGTCTTATATCTCTAAGTCCGAACGACACCTTGAGTTTCAGCACCCGAAAACGACAAAAGTATCATACCTTTAGGTCCACACGACACCTCAACCCGCAAACCTTACCCTCGGCCTCGTGGATGACAATCCAGGAGTATCATACATCTAAGATCCAACAAACACTTGCCTAAGGCCTCTTGGTCTCCAATCTTAACCTAGGTGAGGCGCTCGATCACCCGAGAATATCGTCACATTCCTTGGTTCAAGCAACACGTCTCTCCATTCTCTTGGTTCTCCACAAAACTTCAAAAACTCTTTTTCAAAACATTACCATATTTTCCTTTAAAAATCATTTTTATATCACCAAAATATTCACAAAATCGACACACCATTTAATCATAATTAAATCATTAAAATTCAACTTAAAATCCACAAATAATGGGTTCAAGGGTCTGATTCGACAAACCAAATCAGATTCGATTGACCGAATCAGTCGACTGAATCAATGCCCTGGGCTTACACCTGAGAGCACAATTAGTATACTAAACCCATTTTGGTATACCAAAACCTAGTTATGGGTTGATTTCCTGAGAACCAAATCGACACTTTGAACAAAGTTCGATATACTGATTTCTGAACTTTGGGTAATCTCAAGAGTAATTTCGACATATTGAATCAGATGATTAAAGAAACTTAGAACAATCCTAACCCAAAATCGCTTAAAATGGGAACCTCAACTGATTCCACCACACATAACCATAAAATCCACAAAATACACAAACAGAGACATGGAAACACTCTAGAATTGGGTACAAAAATCACCACAATCCATTCACCATAATTCAAGATATTAAATCCAAAAGAAAACATAAACATTCGAATGAACACCAACACTAGCATTAAATCACCATAAATACACAATAAATTCTCTAAAATTTATGAAATCACTACTACACATTAAATTCATGTTATTCTACTCATTTTCATGCCAATTTAAGAAGAAAATGTGAGGTATGTACCTCTAGGACAATCATAGAGGCGCTTCCACCTCATTGGCCGACCCACTTGGTTCTCCGACTATCACCTCGCTCTAGTCATCACACAACCATGCTTTGGGCTCACCACACCATCAAGATGACGATTTGGAGCTCACTAATTAAGGGAATGCTCCACCAATCGCCTTTTCTTTCTCACTACTCTCTCTGACTGCATGTCCTCGCAAAATCTAATTTTTCTTGTAGTGGGAGAAGAGGAGGAGAGGGAGGAGAAGAGAAGGGGAAAGAGGAAGAAGAAGAGATAAGGGTGGGGAGATGGTTCGTGGAAGAGGAGAAGAGTTGATGAGGAAGAAGGAGGAAGGAAGAGTCGTGTGAGAGAAGCCATGGCCCTTCTCCTTCTTATACGCATGGGTTGGTGGTGGTTGTGCATGTGTACAGCAACAAATCAAAGATACATGCACTAGTTGCACGTCCCAAACCACCAACAAACCAAAATACAAGGCAAACCACCCTCCTCACCAACACACCCACACATAGGAGCACAAGCACAATGCCAACACAAAAGACAAGGCACAACACCGAGCCAAACACCAAGCTTGAAGCACAACCTGTTAAATCAACTGAAATGCTTTGAGATACTAGGCCAGGACAGTCGTCCACGAGGCCCACCCACAAGGTCTGCCTGCGAGTCCAGTTTACTCATTGGCCCAAATGGAAATACAACGCCTAAACAACAAGCATAAGGCCCATGAAAAGAGGTTGCATGCCAGTAACACCCATCTATGAATAAAACTCATTAATTCTAGTTAATTACAAATATAATGAGTTTTTAGGATGTTACACCTATGGATCCGAACTATATTATAATAAATATATTTAAATATATAATAATACTTAAAAGTTAAAACCCTAACTATATTTTATGTTAAAAGTTAAAACTTGCTTCATTTAATTTATTATTATATATTTATTAAGTGTTTAACTTTATCTTTCCTTATCTTTTTTGTAGAGCAAGATGCAGATGAGCAATATTGCCATATCAAATGAAGTTGATGATGCATGTGAAGTTAAATAACTCTTTTATTTGCAATTAAAAACCTACATGCTGCAAAATAAAAAAGCTTTGAATAAATTATGTCATATTCATGTATAAAAATATGTTATTTGCTAGTAGTGTGATGAAAAGTGTGACATAAATATGTAAAAAAGTGTGCTTTCAAATAGACTTAACTAACCCGAACTTGGACCTAGACCCATTATCTTTGTAGATTTAGGTCTAGGTCTAGGTCTAGATTTGGGTTGAGATTTTAGATTATAAGTCTAGACCTAGACTCAGATCGGTAAAGAAAATATGAGTCTGGGTCTAAGTAGACTTGACCCGTTGCCAAGTCTACTTGAATGTTTTTTATACATTTTGTTGAACCAGAACTATGTACATCTTTATTTGTCATAAATGGGAATTGACATTTCGATCATACTTCTTGATCTCGAACTTCACTGTTATCTTTGTGATTGAATCGAAATCCATAATAAAAGCTCTGATACCAATTTGTTTGGAAATGATCCCTTTTTTGCATGAACAATATCAATCGATAAGAGAGAAATATAGAAAACACAAATGGAAAAGCACATACATAAATATGAGGATTTACAAGGTTGGACCAAATAGGTGTAGACGTCTTCGAGGTAGAGAGAGAGATTTATTCACTATGAATCCAAAATATAACAAGACATAAAGGATTGATGGAGAAGAAGATAAAAAAACTCTCATCCTAGAGAGAGTCGTTGACATAAAATATTCTTAATATACGTCTAGGATTGAAAGATCTTTAATATCTTATAACTCCAACATAAAAGAATATTTATATGTGGAATAAAACACGTTCATTTATAACAAAACGATCTCGATGTAGACATCCACAAATCCCCTACTTCGATTCTACACGCTAGCAAATGTCTAGAACGAATATCTGTAAAACTTCGATATTAATTCAGTGATACAACAGACGTCCGTATGAGCATCCTTCAAGTTATTTGAAGGCATATTCTAACAATAATAAATGCTACTATGTTTAAAAATAAGTCAAAATATTCAAGGATGAATACTCACACACCACTCTACCCCACCTTTCTTACAATACCATTCCATTGCCATTTTCATGACATGCGCCATATGATGTTATTGTCAATTACTTGGTTACACCATTTTTGATGTGTGACCATGTCGACCCAGGGATCCGGTGCAAAGTCGTGCCAGAGGAAAGAGATCACAGCCATGCTAAGATGGCGAAGGTGCAAGATAAGAATAAAAGGAAAAGAAAAGAGGAGTCGCCACCTAGTCTTTTAAGGGAAAGACGAGGAAAACCACAAAAGACTGAGTACATGACATGCAGATGCGAAAGCCGGATGTTTGCTAACAAAAGGATGGGTAACGATTCCTATTATGCACGAGGAAGGTGTTAGGTACCCTTGTACGCCCGAGAAACTCAATTTTTAAATGGAAACTATGACATCTGGATGGAAAACATGCTCATGACATCTATCCTAGTATGTAGATGATGGGTCCAATGTCAATGTGGCAATGGGATGTAAAAGTTGTACTTGGATAATTTCCTGAAAATTCAGGATTTAAAGTGCAAAATTCACACATAAGTGCAAATATGACCAAAATGTAGGACTAAAGATCAAATCTCAGTGAAAACATGATTTTTAAATGGAAACTATGATTAAATGCAAAATATGAAATGCAATGAGTGAAAAATATTCCTAAAATATGTAAGAAAACATTTAAGACCCTAAATGATGACTTTAGAAATAATCTAAGGACCTGTATGCAAATTGTATGTGCTCATGAAAGGTTTGATGTGAATCTAGGGACTTTTATGTAAAATTTCAAGGCCTAGATGTGATAAAAATGAGGCTTTTATACTAGTCAGTGTAATTATGAAGTTTCCTAAGGACTAGGATGCAAAATGCACAAGGAAAACTCATTTTTTTAAGTCTTGGGGGCTTAATGCAAAAAACCAGGACCAAAATGAAAAGAAAATTCCATTTTAATAATAGTAAGTGTAATTTTTAAATCTTTTAGGGCTCAGATTGCAAATTTCCCAGCGAAAAATCAATTTAAAAGATTCCAGAGGCTAAATGTAAATATTCAGGACTTAAATGTGATAAAAACACAATTTTAATGATGATCAGTGTGATTTTTAAAATCCTCAGGGTCTAGAATACAAATTTCTCAGAGAAAACTTATTTTAAAAAGCTTTAGGAGATAAATGCAAATCTTCAAGACTTAAATGTGAAGAAATCATGTTTTAGGGACCTAGATGTGATAAAAACATGCATGAATATGTTAGGAATTAAAAAATAAAATACTCAGGGGGTCACATGCCAAATTCATAGAGAAAATGAAAGAAATAAATGTATTTTAAAACTACAGGGATTAAAATGCAAATGTTTGGACCCAGATGCAATAAAAAAGGATTTAAATGTAATAAACTAGGGACCTAATAAAAATAAACCTAAACTAGATGATCTAAAAAAAACTATTCGAAGATCGCCGACGTTCTCCCTTCGGCGAGGCATCAACAACGATCCAGCGGCGAAGGGGGGCGCACGTCAGCTGAGGAAGCTTCTTGGAGGCACAACGATCATCCCCGGGAGCTTGGGCAAGGCTGGGGAGGCTAGAGGCCTCCCCCCCACCTCGCGCTCCGGCGACATCCCCTGAACGGCGACTGAGAAGACGACGACACGGCGCGATGGTGTCCCGGAGGCTGGAGCGACGCGGCGATGGTTGAGAAAGCTCCGGGGAGCCACGACGACGCTTTGGAGGGCAGCGGCGAGCTCTAGGGTGATCTGGAGCGTTCCACCCACCTCGGCGTCGGAGGTGATGGCAGCGGTGAGTCGTTGGGTGGCTGCGGTGGTTTGGAAGGCGAAGGAGCGGCACGGAGGCACTCGTGGTGACGCAGAGAGGCTTCTGGAGGAGGTGGATCAAGGTTGGTGCAACCAAGGGACCTCAGGCATCTTCACGGCGAGTGGCAACGACGACGGGGCTGACTGAGCGTCGACGGGGGTGTCTATGGGTCTTCTGATGGCCTAGGAGGCTAAAGGGAGGAGGAGAAAAGAGGAGGAGGGAGGAAGAGCCCCCTGGGGGCCTCACCAGAGGCCAAGCGGCCCGAGGCTCGTCAGTGGTGGTGAATCCACCATCGGAGGGGACACGATGGCGGGCAGGAAGCGCTACTCCACTGTGATTGGTTCAGGGAACCCAAGTGCAACTACGGGGGCATGTCAGAGACTAAAGACAAGAGAGAAAGAAGCTACCTGACGTGAGGAATGTCCTCTCCGGCAACTCGACGACGATGCTTGGATTTTCCGGTGGCTTTGATTCCTGGAAAAAGGATGGCTGTAGGCTTGGGAAATTGGGGCTGGATGCTTTCACGGGTTGGTGGTCAAGGTAGAAAGGCTCTGGATCGCTAAAGGAGGCTGGAAGCTCGCGGATGGAAGGTGGGGGCTTTTCTTCTGAGCAGTAGGTCGAGGGCGGAAGACTCGCACTGGTTGGATGGAAGGCTTCGAGTTCGTGGATCGGAGGCTTGAAGGTCTGAAGCGTGTCGACAGTAGGGGAGCTTTATACTCCGATGAGGCTCTCCAGAGCCGTCAATCCTCCTTCCTCTAGTAGATGAACGCCGTTGGATCAGGCGTGAGCTGGAGGAGGCTGGCCAGGGATCGCGGGGCTGAGATCTGCTCTGGATTTCTCGGGATTGCTCGCCGGAGTTGTCACCGGAGAATTAAGGGTCGTCGGAATTATTTTTGACTTTTATAAGGTTTGAAATTGCATTTTTGAATTACACAATATTGGGCTTAATGGGCTTAGGGTTTTGTTTTTTTGTTTTTCTCTTTTTCTTTTGGTTTTTATTTTGGAATTCTTAGGGTTTTTTAGGGTTTTAATTTTAGGTTTTTATTTGGATTTTGTGGGTTTAATTTAATTTCTTAATTTTGTAATTTAGGGTTTAATTAGGGTTTTGATTAGTTTAGTTTTTTTTTTTTTTTGGATTTTTTAGGGATTTTTAGGGTTTTGGTTTTAAGTTTTTAAATTAGGGTTTTGAGTTTTAAATTTAGGTTTTTTATTTATGTTTTATGATTTTAATTAAATTTGTGGTTAAGGTTTAATTAGGGTTTTGATTACTTTAGAGTTTTTATTTTATTTTTATGATTTTAATCATTTTAGATTTAGGGTTTTGGATTTCAATTTGGAATTTGGGTTTAATTAGGGTTTATGGTTTTAATTTAGGATTTTTGAATTTTAATTAGGTTTTATGTTTTTAATTTAGGGTTTTTGTGTTTTAATTAGGTTTTATGTTTTTAATTTAGGGTTTTTGTGTTTTAATTAAGGTTTTTAGATTGATTTAGGATTTTGAATTTTAATTAATTAGGGTTTTTATTAGATCTTGACTTTAATTTGGGTTTTCACTTGATTACTTGGGGGTTTTATTGGATTTTAAGTAGATTTAATTGGATTTTTACTTAATTAGGGTTTTTATTTGATTAGTTAGGTTTTTTATTTGATTTTAATTGGGTTTTAAATGGATTTAAGTGGATTTAATTGGGTTTTGTTTGGTTTTAATTTTGATTATGTCAGAATAGACTAACGTGGGTCTGATTGGGCTTGTGTGGGCTTAAGTGGGCTTAAGTGGACTAGGATTTTGGTGGTTGCAATCCAAACATCATTTAGAGGAGTTTGATGTCAAGTGACTTTAAAATTAAAGTGTCTGCATGTTGTGCACGAAACTTCTTGGAGAAAGGAAGGAATTTTTAGGATTACGTGTATACAAAACATTTTCCATCGTAATCGAGACCACTCCACGTATACATCTGATGATGGTATTGTGGCTCTTGAATATAATAGCAATAACTGCCATGATACAAAGACTACTGCATGCGTGCCTCTTCTAGTTATGCTATATCTTGCATCCAATTTCATGTTGATTGCTCCACTCATTAGAAATGTCAAGAAATACCTAAGTGCGGTTCCTGTATCATGTTCTACCCTAGATTAGCATTTTCTAATGAGAGAAAAGTTACGTCTCATAGACAATTAGACTAGTTACCTCGAAGCCTAAGGTATCCCTAGTTATGATTAAAAAAAAAATTGCCCATTATTGCCAATTCGCCTACCAAAATAAGACTCCTCGTCTAGGTTGGCCCTATATCGCGTCCAACTTCAATACTATTCCAGTTTTAAGATGAAAAGATAGATATTCACCTGTTCAAGCTAATTCACTTATAGGGTTATCGTGGACTAGTCTCCGACACCATCAACCATGTCCCGAAGTAGACTTATTCATTAGTTCCACCATCTCTAGTGTATGTATGCATGCGTGCATTTTTTTATTTACCTAACTATTACAATACAAGATAAGCGAAATAGATCTATAAATAGATGTTCTTGCAGTTGAAAGTTCATACTTGATTCAGGAAGGAATCAAAGCGAAGGCGAGCCATTTGGTACATGCCATTCTTCTTTCTCGATTCTCGTCTGCTTCTGATAGATCAATTAAGTTAACTATATGAAAATTTTACAGTTTGATTGCAACATAGTTTTCGGCATATATATGCATCTCCTTTGCAGGTATACAATGAAGCTCTTATGTGTCCTCCTTCTCACTATTGGTTCATGCCTGTTTGCTCATGCCGAGAAAGAGAACTACGACACTTCAAGGAAACATATAGATTTTGGACGAAAGGTTGCAGAACCGAGTAACACTGGAAAAATGATGAGCACCAACAACCATGAAGACGTGACTGCAAGAAAAGACTCCATGAATTCAGCAGTTGGTTACGCGTCGAATTCAGGAAACGTCAACGACGACAATTATGAAGATAAGGCCAACCACAAAATTGGATATAATACTGATAGCCATCATGATATAAACATGTGGAAACTGTTTCAGAGTCTGAAACATCCATGAGAATGCATGCTATATATGGACCAAAGAAGTCGTATACTTACAATAAATGGGAGCTACATCTCTTAGCATAGAAACTAGCTATGCCGATGCATATAGTTTGCTTCCTTGCAGTGTTTGTGTGGTCGATCTTCTATTTATGCTGTCATCCTTGCTCCCATATGGCAAGGCTCATGTATGGTGTAACCCTAGCTAGTGTGTAAAAGTAGTATAATGATGTATTGCTTTGAGCTTCCTGGCAGTTATAATGGTTGACTGGTGGTTCTACATACCTTGTAGAGACGTGGTTGTATATTTATTATTTACTCACTCTGCACAGTAATTAAGTATCGTTATGGATGTACATGCAGGCTCACATAGTAGATGTCGTTGTTGTTGATTTTATGGGGGAAATATTTCAGCCATTTACTTGCCCCATGTGCTGGAATATTGGAAGGAAAGATGCAATACTTTTATCTGAAAAAACCAACGATCCTGCAAGTATCAATTTGCACAGTCAATTGAATTATACACACCTGCAGCCTGTAGGTTTAACATACAACTAACTTTAGAACTTTTTCAAGGAAAAAAAATATATAACTACTAAAAATTAACTACCCATCCCTTTTTCTGAATGAAATAAAAAAAAAAATCTAACCATCTACTCTGTATTTAACAGCTTAAATATGATATTTGGATCTTTCCATTTTGAAGAATGGAAGAGCGCTCCAGATCCCAACCATACTTGGATCAGCGTGAAAACTATCCATAGTTTGTGCTTGGCATTGACACATAATTAAGGGATTGTCCCTTTGACGAATCTTGCAAATCTTTAGATCATTCAGGTCAATCAACCTCAAGCAACTGACGGACAAACATTAAAAAAAGAATACAAACAATCATGTTCGAACTGTTGGGAAACGAGGGCCTAACAAACACTAAGGCGAAGCAAAAAAAAACTGTAACCAAACAATCACAAGCAGACACAAGAAATTTTTACGTGGAAACTCCCTCAGTTGGAAAAAACCACGGGACCCTCTCGGTCCAGGCAACCGACACTATGCTGTCAAGGGAATACAATTATTCTTCTCAAGTTCTCAAACTTGATGTTAGCACAAGCCACAAATAATCTTCAATAGAGATAATAAGAAAGAAGAAATATAACCCAATGGAGTAGATGAGAATCTCCCCTATCACGGAACCACACGCACCCATGGTGGACGTTCACCTACGAGCACCTCTTCCTCACCGTCTGCGAAACCACGCGCTGGATTGCACGTCTCCTCTTCACCGACGGCGGCACAGCAACAGTAGCAACAGCCGTAGCAGCTGGACGCAGCAACAACAACAACGGACGCCGATCTCCCTCTTCCACGCAGCAGTCGGGCAGCAGCAGAACGGTGGACACCGAGTACCAGCAGCTCCTCTTCACGCAACAGCAATAGCCGTACGGACGGATGGACGTCCTCTTCCACGCTGCTGCAGCAGAACGCGTGAAGGAAAGTTGCAGCAGTCGTACGCGTGAAGGGGAAAACCAAGAGAAGAAACGGCTGCTCCTTTCTTTCTTCTTATCTCTTTTTCTTCAGTCCTTTTTTTTCCTTGTCAAGACATGTAAATATATCTTCCTCCTGATTATATCTCAATGTAATTCCTAATTTTTCTCACATTGTAATCCCTGATTTTTCAAGATTGAGATTTTCTTTCCAATCTCACCATAGAAGTGGAGAATGGCCCAACACGAACAACAAGAAAGAACATAAAGAATATTTATGTGCATGGGGGCTATCCTCTTAGTCCACGAGGAAAGCACACAAAGTGACCTTACCCTGTCAAGAGGAAAAGAGCATGGGAGCCTTAGCCTCCTCTGCCAAAGAACCCTATATATATCTGCTCTATATACTTGTACTTATCACCTGTACATGAACCAAATTTGGGTAATGTTGATGTAGCAATAAACCATGGGGTAATGGAAAGAGCGTGAGTCATTGGACTCCCAAAAAAGATCTTATTTTGTGAAGGTGAGAAATGAGCCTCTCTATCTTAATTTGTAGTTTGTATGGTTCTGCAAGAGATTTAAACAGAAATCCAACAATAACAGTACTGTAAATAACCATTTAATCGTATTATATATGGCCTAGGAAGTTGGAATATAATGGTAAGTAGGACTGGCCATACAAGAATTTCTAAAGGCCTCTCCAGCTTCCTATCTATTTTGCTACTCATTCCGCTCATTAGGCATGTGAAGATCGAGAATGATTTCAGTGGTTCTTTTAGTGTATATCGTGTGCTAAACTAGACTAGCATTTACAAGATAAAATCCTTGCCTCCTAGGCGCTGCCTTGATGATTTGGATAATCGCTAATTGATTCAAAAAAAAAGAAAAAAGAAAAATACACGTAATTTAGCTAATTCGATAGTAGGGTTATTGTGGACTTGTCTCAGACGCAATCAACTGTGTCCAGTATGTGTAGACTTATTCATAATTCCACCATCTATGGTGCGTAATGTTTGTTTTATCAATTAACCTAAGAAAAAAACTAGTTAAGAAACATCTATATAAAAATGTTCTTGCAATTGAAAGCTCATAGTTATATATCTCAGAAAGAAATTAAGTGAAAGTGATCCATTTGGTAGATGTCATTTTCTATGTGCTTTTGTTAGCTTTAACTGTACTGCTAATTATTATAATTTTTTCCCCAAAATTTATGATGATTATTTTGAGTACAGTGTATTGGAAATGTTACAAATAAAGCAGGCATAAAAGCAACGATCGTATATGTGATTAATATATCGACAAAATCTACAAACAAAGATTCAGAATAATTCATATGGAAAAACAATTGCAAGGAACTAAATAGGGAAAAGTTAATTCCTTATCTGATTGATTCGCCATTAACAAGACTTATTTTCAAGAAAATAGTGTTTCACACACCAACACGATGGATTGCCACACTTTTCCTTCTAAGATAAATCAATAGGATTCATATACAATAGCGAACAATACTCCAGTCGCTTGAAAAAAGTTGAAAGTATAGAACACTAAAGAAAGAAAAGGATACAACGATTACAAAAATTAAACCATTGTTTCAAAAAAAACATTGCCCACTTCACCATTTATTATGGAAAGATCATAGACCACTGTAAGGAGAGGAAAGAGAAACTAGCTTTGACTAAGTCTTTAAAATCAAATTAATTAAATAAATATTTAATTAATTAATGTAACTTTATGCAAAAAAGAATCAGGACATTCCCCAATTAGGGCTGTAAATGGGTCGGGTTAGAGGTCTACCCTAACCCTAATCCGTCCTTTCTTAACAGGTATTAATTAATAATTAATACCTGTCTTACAAAATTCTAACCGCTACCATACCTACTACCCATTAGAATAACGGATGATGGGTAGGGTTAACGGGTGATGGGTATTGGGTAGGGTTAACAGGGGTGCCTAACACCTTCTCCGTGCGTAATAGGAATCCTTACTCATCCTCTGGTTAGTCGACATCCGGCCTTCACGTTTGCATCTCATTCATTCACTTTTAGTGAATCGTTTGTGGTTTTCCTCGTCTTTCCATTAAAAAACCAGGTGGCGACTCCATTTCTCCTCCTCTCTCATCCCGTCTCGCGTCCTCACCGTCTCGGCATAGCTGTGGCCTCCTTACCTCACCTCCTCCCCTCAGTGAGAGCGGGGTGGCACGATCACAACTATGATGCTTCATATTTGGTACATTAATGTGTACATATTGTTTATTAGAAAAACTGAATAACAAAAAATAAAACTACCTACAACATATAGTTTGACCTACTTTAAAACCCACTACATATTGCACCTAACATTGTGTGATAGCTATTATTGTTGTATGACTTATTTAATATCTTGGCTTCAAAATTAATTGGAAAATATAATCTTTTATGTTTTCTATGCTGGCAATACTATGAACTGTCGTCTTATATAGAGATAATTAACTAAGTTGTATATGAATCTGAATTGAGAATAGCTACAAGTGTGTGAAAATAAAGTATGGGAAGGACTAGGCTTATAATTCTTCATGTTTTAGGAATTTTGAATTAAATAGATGATCCTCTTGGATTGTCATATACATATTTGAAACAAATGATTAGAGTTGGGAATTCTAAGAATTATGAGTTATTGAAAATCGAGTTTGTGAAAGGCTGGGTTTACAATCGAGTATGTGAAAGACGAAGTTTTTATCATAGATCCCAAGTTTGGCATTTCTTACTTAAGAAAAGTAAGTAGAGTTCATAAGAGTATCATGGACTTGATGGTACATATTCTATGGGCTCGTTTTGTTTGGTACATTTTATTGTGGTCTGATCTCTCTTTTCAGACATCTTCCTTGTTTTTTTTACCATTAAGGCCATATGGTTAATGAAAACACGTAGAATATGATTTTCCAACTATTGTTTATGGATTCATGTTGGTTGTTTTTTTAACTACGTTTTACCATTTGTTGTTGTGAACAAAATATTATAGACATTGTCAAAGAAAGAAGGGATTCTAGAAGAACTGAACTCTTTATCTACAATAACATCATATTGCATATTGTTTACATTATTTATATTCCATAGACTTTTGTTCCCAACTAATAAACACACTTGACAAATGTTTTAGGAAGTTTGAAATTTTGAATTAAATGGATGATAACAGAGAGAAACACGTCGAAGGATGATTCATAGGGTTGAAGACATGAGAGGAAAGATGAGAGCTTGGAGAATCTTGAAACAAGATTTTGTTTAGAATGTGAAAAGCTATGTAGTTGCAACTTATTTTGGTTCGTTGATTGGTTCTTCCACCTACATGCAGAGAAAGAGGAGTAAGGGTATTCAGTAATTTGTGGATTCGGTTTTCAATCTGCTTGTCCAATTGTGCTCTTCTTTTTCTGCAAAATATTACCTTGCTCTCCAATTATGGTACTTCAAAATTCTCCCTCTCATCCACTAAATTTGGACTAAATGGCAATTATTTTAAGTTTTGCGAGTTGTAGATTTTTGTCTAATTTTTTGGTCTCGAGCAAGATCCTCAAGATCAATACCAAATTTGTTGGGAAAAGGCTTTTGTGATTATGATAGTTACATTTGTGTATGTATCTTAGTGCTTGTGATGGTTGTAAGTATTGGTTTTTGATAATGATCTAATGTGTCATCATTATGATTTTTAGTTTGTAATTGTTCAAAATATGCAAGCACAAGAAAATGCACGGAGTTGCGTAGTAAGGGTTGGAAGTATGTTTCTTGTTTATTATGAAGTGTGTAGATAGCAATGTAAGTTCAATTATTTTTGTTGTTAGGTATGAAAGAGTTGTGATTAGCTTGTGTGTGAAGAATAAAATTTAGATTTCTATATATACATTTGCATGTGATATTTTGTTAGATTTGGAGGACATATTTGTTTAACTTGGTTTTCCTTCTTTTCCCATTTCTTATTTCTTGCTTCAAGGGCCATTGCATATTAATTTCAGTTCTTTTAGTAGCATTTTATTTGGAGAAAAGTTTACGAAAATTAGAAAGTTCTTGTTTCCAAATGTCGCCACTTCCTATATACCTTGTTCATATCTTAAATAATTGTTCTCTTGTTCATTTGAAACTTTATTTTTAGGGTGGTTGTCCGATAAGATCTTCTACATCAGTTTCTAATTGTTTCTCCTAGCTACAGTCCCTTGATGTTCATTTTATATTTCATATCATATGGTTGGTATATCTATTATATCAAAGACAGGAATTTATCACAGATCCCAAGTTTGTCATTTCTTGCTTAGGAAAAGTAAGTAAAGTTTACGAGGGTGTCATGGACTTGTTGGTATGTTTTGTATGGACTTCTTTTATTTGATACATGTTGTTGTATTCTGATCTCTCTCTTCTTACCTCTTCCTGTTTTTCCATTTTTTGCGGGGGGCATTGAGGCTATGTGAATAATGAAAACAAGTAGAATATGATTTCCCTTATTCATGTTGTTTGCCTATTGATTCATTTTTATCTAAACATTACAAGCTTGTTTCAGAAGGACTAAATTGTTATCTACGATAACATCATGTTGCATATTGCTTACATTATGTATATTCCATCGGCTTTTGTCTCCAACTAATAAACACAATTGACAAATGACATAAAAATTACAATGTCAATTAAAAATATGTTCATTTTATTCTTATTTCCTGTAATTTCTGTTGCTAAGTAAAAATTACAAGCTTTATGATAGGAAAAAGGGATTCTAGAAAGACTTACCTCCGAGAGAAGAACTCTTACAATACTTCTACAATATGGAAGCCAAATATGATGCTTTTTTGAAATAAATTGAGCTAATAGCATTAGTACAACTTTCATAACGATGTGGAGGAAGAAAAAAAGAGAGGATGGTAACAAACAATTACCTACAATAGAAGGCTAATTGAAAATTAAAAAAATAACAAGATATACGTTGCAAGCATAAAAAATAAGAGACTTTACATTACAAAAATGGATATTCATTGCTACTTATTGTCACATGCGTTGAGAGAATTTCCACACAATAAAGGAAAGAAATTCGACCTCATTGAAAATGAAAATGGCTATGATAACCTGGCTAATCCACTCCACTACTGCATGAAGTTTGCCTCTATTACATCTAAACTTCAGATAATCCATCACCTCTCTATTGTCCTATATATATATATATATATCTCTCTCCACTGTCATTTTCTCTCCACTCTGAGATCCATCCATCACTCTTATCTTCAAATCTCTTTCTTTTTTTGGCCATTGAGGACATATGATTCATGGAAAAAGAAGATTTTTAGGCCATAGTATATGTCTATTGTGTTCTGATCTCTCTCCTCAATTTTTTCCCCTTTTTTTTTTTATTTTTTTGGCCATTAAGGCCATATGATTATGTTTGTAATGGCACACATATATGCTATTGTGTTTTGATTTCTCTCCTCTCCTCTTATCTCTTCTTTTTTTGGGCCATTAAGGCCATACAATTAATGAAAAGAAGTGCAATATTTAGGTATGCTATGAGATGCTGATTGTTCTAAATGTTTTTTTCTTACCTTTAATTAAAGTTCGATTTCTTCTACATTTGTTGCATACAATCTAAATTTCGTGTTGTTAATTAGTAGGCAAGTTGGAAAGAAGACAACTAGTAGTATTTATGTTATTGATTTAATAGTATTTATGATATTAATTATGATATTGTAGATAATTGGAAAGAAAGATAATTAATAGGATTTATGGTAGTGTAATATTTGGGCATGCTAGGAGTTGTTGATTTTTGTGATTGTTTGCATTTTTACCTTTAATTAAAGTTCTATTTCTTCCACATATGTTGCATACAATCTAATTTCTGTGGTGTTAATTAGTAGACAATTTGGAAGGAACGCAACTAATAGTATTTATGTTATTGATTTAATAGTATTTATAGTATTAATTATGATTCATTAGGCAATTCAGAAGAAAGAGAATTAATAGGATTTATGATATAGTTGCTATATGTGGTTAATTAACTGTAATTATAAATGCTACGTGTTATAGCTACTTGCATGGTAAAAAATAATAACCAGTCACATAACATAGAAATAGACATAGATAGATAATAGGCAAAACCGGAAAGATAGTGAATACTTGGAGAGCTGGATTAAGTCCTCAATCTCTATCATCCGTGCCATGGTTGTCATAGACAGTTGGATTTTGTTCGACTGGCTTCTGGACTTTTTCAAGAGTCAAAAAAAAAAAAAAAAAAGACCAAGTCCCTCAATCTCCACCATCCATACCATCGTCGTCATAGAAGGTTGGATTTTGTTCGACTGCCTTCTGCACTTTCTCAAGAGTCAAGAAAAGAAGTAAAATGATTTAAATTCAACGACTCACTTCATAGTCAAGGGTTGGGACTGAGTCATCCAGATTTGGACTCTCCTAATTATTCAAGAATAGGAGAGAGGATCCCATTCTGAGTCATCGAGATTTGGACTCTCCTAATTATTCAAGAATAGGAGAGAGGATCCCATTCTGCCCGTTTATCACCAACAATATCGATATAAATTCACGCCGTTCAGCATCTGCTTCTTGATCATGCGCACGTAACCCATTCCCCATTGTCAGTTGCTTGCACGTTCAAACAAGCGTGGTGGTGGGGGTGATCCTGGGAAGCCAACTATGGCCATGGAGATAAAGCACAGCAACAGTACCGTCTTCCTCCTCACCTCTTCTCTCCTTCTGGTCCTCCTCTTCTGCTACGTCCCGGCTGCTTCAACGTGCCCTGAAGTTGGTGAGAACGCGTCTCTTTTATCTGTAGTGATTTCACCTTTACTTTTTACTTAAAATGGTAATGCATGTATGGTTTGCAGAGAATGAACGAGATTTCAGCTATATAGCTGGGAGCAGTGAAGGGCCGGAGCACTGGGGTGATCTCCATGAGGATTGGGCGACGTGCAAGAACGGAACTGAGCAGTCCCCAGTTGATTTGGACCATGAGAGAATGGTGCTATCGCTTTCTCTTGGTAGACTGGTGAGGAGATACAAGGCTGGCCATGCAACGTTGAAGAATAGAGGTCATGACATAAAGGTGCGAGTCAAGTAATGGTTGATGCAGATTAATGTATACTAATCTTTAATTATAAGATGACTTGTGCGAATCTTTGATTGCAGCTGGGGTGGACAGGCAACGCGGGATTTATTCGTATCAATGGGACTGAGTACTTCTTAAAGCAATTGCACTGGCATTTCCCTTCAGAGCACACCGCCAATGGCATGAGGTATTATCTTATTTTCAATCTCTCTCTTTCTGTTATCCCAAAACAAATGGAATTTTGAGGAAGAACAAGGTAATTTTTCCTCTCTTTCTGCCTGCATCTATGTGAATTGTGAAGTCCTTATGTATGTTTAAGCAAACCTTTCAATTGTTCATTTTTTTGTTTTCTAGAACGGAAAAATATAAAGCCGGTTTTTTTTTTTAAAACATTCATGTATATAAACATCGGAAAATCTTACTGGCAATCCTGCCAGCCAGGGAACAAGTGCCACCCACCATCGGCGTTTGACAAAAGCATCCGTGACTTAACTGAATTATTAATTAATCTATTATGGACGATAGTCTTTTTCTTGTTTGAAGGCATAGCGTAGAGATCAGAGGACCTCATTTAGACCGAGATTGCAATCCTCTCCATGCTCTGTCTTCCTTCGTGATCATATAATGAGTTTATAACTAGCTTAATGTAAATCTTCGAAAATTCTATCATGAATCCACAGTATATGTGATAGGAGACTTCTCCCACAACGGAAGAGAGTGCTACCGTTGAGCCACATGACACGACGACTATTAATCCCTTTTTAATATATTGCAACCGTGTTTATTGGATGGACGAATTCCATGCATGACGTTGAAACCACGTAGAAAGGATTGCCCTAATGCTCTCCTAGGTATCATTTAAGAACTAGTTCAAACCTGCTCCCACTTAATCACTTTGAGGGGGAAATTTTCCCCAGATGATCAAGATCTAGATTCGCCTAATTAAATCTAAAGAGGTGGTGATTTTCGATTTATTGATTTTCTGTTCCAAAATATTGGTCCTATATATGTCAGGGAAACCATAAAATTCTTCTTAATCCTCTTTTGTAAAAACATTTGGAATTATAATATTTAATCATATTGAGTCCTATTTTTCACCAAAAACTATATATTACATTTTTTCTATTAATAGATTTTTTTAGTTTAATGTTAGGAAAAAAGTAATTAAAAAAACTTTTGAAGATAGACCCATTTAGAACAAATTTTCCCTGAAGAAAGCTTTTAGTCAAAAGCTATAGTTCTAAAAAATATAAATTACATATGTAAGTGTCTACAAGCTATTCCCTATAGGTACATAAAATCCTAGATGTTCATATAATTTAACTGCCAAAATTATTAAACTTTACTCTCCTACCTTTCTATCATCGCCACTCCTCCTCCTCCTCCTACCATTGCCTTCCTTCCCTCCTCCTCCTATTTCCATCGTCATGCTATCGTCGTCGCCTCTCTTCCATCCTCTAGCCGTAGCCTTCCTTCTCTCCTTCTCCTAGTATCGTTGTTGCGCTATCGTTGCCACTTTCCCTCCGTCCTCTCGTTGCCGTTGTCACACTGTCATCGTCGCCTCTCTTCCATCCTCCTATCGTTGCTCTCCTCCCTCCTTCTCCCACTATCATTGTTGTGTTGTCGTCGCCACCTCTCCTCCCTCCTCCTGTCGTTGCCTCCCCTCCCTTCTCCTCCTGTTACTATTATTGCGCTGACGTCGTTGCCTTCTCACCTTCCTCCTGTTGTCACCTTTTTGTCCCTCTTCACTGCCATCGCCTCCTTCTCCTCTTCGTATTCCCCTCCAATGTGCTCCTCTTCCCTTGTGTACTATGTTGCTCACCTCTTGCTGCATGCGTCGCATCTTTGCTTCCTTCGTTTCTTCGATTCTCAAATATTAGATATATCCAATAATTAAACTTAAGTACCTATAGAATTCTTTCTTATAGGTGTTTACACAAAAAATACTCCCTACTAAAATCTTTTTATCAAAATTAAAGTTCTAAATGGGACGTTTGTAGAATTTGGGCTGTCCAATCAATTCCATTAGGTTTTGATTTGGGTAAATTGTTTTAGGCTTCGTTTGGAATTGTAGTTTTCGTTAAAATTCCAATAGCTTTGTAGACTTGTAGGTTTTGTCTAAGCTGACGTTCCTACCTTGTGGTTAAAAATTCTGCTGCATGCAAGAGAAATTTCTTTTCTAGTTTCTCACATTGATGGAAATTTTGTATTTCAATTCACGTCTAACAATAAGAGCTTGATTGCAAATAGACGTTTTAGAGCATTAGTCCAAGTTAGGAAATTACAGGTTTGCACGGAAGGTATACCCAAAAGGGTCCCCCATACATGTAGTACAATTTTGTTTGATTTGACATCTCATGAAAACAGAAGATTAGTTATATGTTTTGACATGTATGCAGTTTCATCAGAGAAAAGAACACGCTGTGCAAAGCTAATTAGATCAGTCCCCTTGCTGCCCGGCAATTTTTTTTAACTGTAAATATGTAAAAATAATATCAGATTCGTTGGTAATCAGAATTAGTTAGGAAGACAAGAGAATCGCAAAATTATTAATTAAAACCATATTACCATATTATGGCAGAATTAATAAATTAAATGCGTATGATTCTCATGACAGGTTCCAAGCAGAAATGCACATGGTACATGAAAGCTCGGACAATAAAACGGCAGTGATAGGAATCTTATACAAGGAAGGTCACCCTGATCAATTCCTTTCCGAGGTCTCCTCCTCTCTCTTTGTACACAGCTCATAATTAAGAACATCTAATCAAGTTTAGATACACTAGCTTGGACTTGAATCTCGATTAATTATTCTCAGCTGATTGGATACATAAGAGAGATTGCCGACAAAAAAGAAGAAGAAAGGGATGTTGGGTTGATAAATCCAAGACATACAAAGTTTGGGAGTGGGAAGTACTACAGATACTTTGGCTCACTCACAACACCACCATGCACGGAAGGCGTTGTCTGGACTATCTTTCACAAGGTATTGCAAATGTTCACTGCAAATGTTTACTGCAAATGTCTACTTAGAGTTGGCATTAAACATTCCCTATATATGTAATTAATTATCAAGTCACTCCTTTAACTTGCTTTTCAGGTTAAAACCTTCTCCAGGGAGCAAGTGAGGCTACTGCAAGATGCCGTCCAGGATGTATGTCCCTCGTATCTAATACGTACTCTTATAGCTTACAATAACAAATGAAAGTGTAATTATAAATATAAGATTGAAATGCAAAAACTTAAATTAAGATTGAAATGTATTACTTCTTGCTACTTTTGTCTCAGGAAGCTGAAAAGAATGCAAGGCCGATCCAACCAATCAATCATCGGATGATACAGTTTTACCCCGCCTGAGCAGTTTACTGTTTATTACCACCCATGACTAGCTACTTTGCATGCATGTGTATCTCTGTCTTTTTTCTTTAATTAAGGTTTAATTTCAGTAATAGGCTGAAAGGTATTACTAAAAGAGGCAGATGGGAACAACTGAATAAATGGTTCCGGAAACTTTGCATGTAAATTTATATATGCTCGAGATTATTGCATGTATTATTGATGATATTGGTAGGTACACGGACTTACAATCTATTTTACTTGGCAGGTATCTAAGCCCAAATCATGTTGTTTTGTTCATACCATGAAGTATTGAATTTGTTGTATCAGACTTATTTGACAATCTAATTGGTTATATTCTTAGGATTAGTTTCGATTAAGGATGGTAGTCATTTTAAGTATTTAAGAATAATTTTTTATATCTTAATATTTAACTATCAGATTAAAAATCTAAATCGTTAGATAAGATTAAAACTATTTTAAAATATTTGTATATCAAAATTCAAGTGATTTTAATACTACCATTTACCAAAAAAAAAATAGTGATTTTGAAATTCTAAGTATTGGATTTTACATGTACTTATTATAGCTTAAAAAGAATAATTGAAATTATATATGAATAGATTTATATATTAAAAGTTTCAATATGACATGGTTTTTTGCATTGTGTGTATCTAATTTAGATGATGTAGAGATTAGGATTCTTGTATTATATTTTCATTTTGAAATTTATAGCTTATAGTTCTAATAATTCTTGCTTTAAAATCGATGAATTTGTATATGAATAGATATTTATGTTAAGAGTTTTTACATAATAAATTTTAATGTATATTTAATTTAAATGATGTAGATTAAAATATGTGAATTACATTTTGATTTTAAAACTTGAAGCACGTGTTTTTAAAATTTATCTTTAAAATACTTTTTCACGGGTGATTAGACGTGACATCTACGATAGGGTTGAGAGAGGGACAACAAATTCTGCATTAGTTTTTTCAATTGTTTAAGAAATCCTTATTAAATTTCAAATGAGTTGTGATCCCTAAGCTATTCAATTTCAAATCAAGTCCAATGCCTAAATGTTTCATAAGATTATATTCGGAGGCGATTCAAGGAGAGAAATGCATTGAGATTGGATGAAATTTTGAGAACTCAATTCCAACTCATTTGGTTTCTCCAAACAAACAATTCATGTCACTAGAGCAGCACGAGAATTTTTTATGTCCGTCAAAAGTCATTAAATAATTCCTATTTGTCTTTCATGTCATCGCATTTTTTTTATAATAAAATACTAAAACAAAAAAAAACCGCAAACAAACAGAGCAAGATCGTTTTACGTCTATGGTAGCATTTCTTTACTACTCTAGGTTAGCCCAGGCTTCTTGAAATCAGCATTGTAACCGCACTTCCATAAAAAGTCTATAGTAGTCGCCTCCATAAAAAATCTATAGTAGCTGCTTTAAATCGGAAGTGTCAATGAGCTGCTCTTATTTTTCTTCTTTAGTTATAGTAGCTGGAGCAGTATGGAGCTGTATTATAACGATGAGATCAGACATATTTGCGTGGAGAAATTGCATCGCATCTGACCTAGAGCGACTAGAGTGATTAGAGAGGGCAAACAAACGCAACTTATAAATCAACTTTCCCACAAGATTTGTACTTTTAAATTGGACCAAACTGTTCAAAAAATAGGATGTCGACAAGTATCATGCTATTCCCGTGCCCTTCTTCCGTCGCCCCGCCGTCGCTCTCGTCGTGGGTTCCAACCGAGGGCATCTCCCCCACTCTCCTCTCCCGTCGATCTCTTCAATCGCCAGCTGCTTCTTGCGGCTAGCCGTCGCCTACGGCCTCCTCCCAAGGCTTCTTACAGTTGGTTGTAGTAGTGGGTGAACCCTCCTTACCCGTCGCTCTCCTTTCCCGTTGGATGCCTTGAGCGTCTATACTCCATCTCCGCCGCTCCGTCGTCGCTCTTGCCAGCCGCTTCTTGCAGCTGGCCGTCGATGGTGGCCTCCCCCGTTAGCAGCTCTGCTCCTACTCGTTGAGACTCTCCTCCGTCTCCTACTGGTCCTTACCCTCCTCTCCGTCAGGTATGTTTTTTATTTTCTCGGCCTCTCGCCGACGGGTTTGGCCACTCTGACTGGCCCATGGTTAGAGCATAGTCTCGCCGACGGGTTCGGTCCCTTGCCTATTTGTAGACAGGATCGTCCTCTCGCTGTCGGGACCGGCCTCTCGCCGACGTTGGTATTCTCTCGTCGAGGTAAACGACTAGAAGGTATAAACTTCAGCTAAAACACTTTCTTACCCCTTCCTTTGCATATTGATCTGGAATTTGTTGGCACTTTATGGCATTTGTTGGAATGTGTTGTGCTTTACGGTGAAACTTTACTCTGATCAGCTGTTCTAGGGTTAGGGCAATTGTTTGCCTGAATCTGAACATTCTGATTGTGATATGGAGGATGATATTATAGTTTCTTTTCTACTGGAAAATTTTCTTTGGTTCCTGATTATGCTTATGAGTCTTTGGACTATGGTTTGTCTCTGGCGGATGCTATTTCTGTTCCGACGACTCCATCTCGGGGTTCGTCGGTCCACCGAAGAAGAGACATTACATTATTCTGTGAAGGACATGTAAAACTCTCGAAGCATGGATCACTTGATCTTTCTCCTTGGCCCACTACTCAAATGCAGACCACTAAGCTTGATTAATCTTTTCTTAATCAGATCCTGTGGTCTGTTCGATTTAGTGATGTAATATTTTTTGATTCTTGTTATTTGTAGCCTACTCTTTGAAAGTGGTCATGTTTTTTTTGGATAAGAGTCTTTTGAAATCCTAAACTATTGTAATATCTGGAACTTTATTTTTTGGATTCTTGATGACAGATACATAGCCAAGAAAATAAATAATATCACTACCGTTATAAAAAAAGAAGAAGGATCAAACTGTCACTGGGAAAAAATATTTCTGCATACAAACAAAAAACATGAAACTCGTGCCCTTCAACATAGTATTAAAAGGTGTGGGAAGCCAAATTATTAGCAGAAGTGATTTTTGGTAGAACCTGAATCCTCAAAAATCAAACCAAACAGAACTTAAAAAATTACTTAGAATTGTGATGATCTGATCGAGAAAATCCCTGCATAATTGCGAAAGACAGAAAAGATCCAATGCTGCCTGCCCAGTTTTATCCACATTCTGACCCCAACGCAGCCCAACCCATCCCAACCCAGCCCATGAATCGCCGAGTCACCCCGCTCCACCGGCACACACACACGCACACATTATTCCCACGTCATTCGGTTATTCCGCCATAACCATCAACCACCCTTATGCCAGCGCACATTATCAAACCCCACCACCCCCCACTACCCTACACCCTTAACCCCTGTTCCCTAAACCAGTGGCCACGGAGACCGAAGAACGGCTGCAACTGTGGACTACTCCACCCCACTCCGCTCCTCTTCTCTCCTCAGTCGTGCCCCAGTCGATTGCCACCCTCCTCTCCCCAATGCCCCCAAAAATCCCTTCCTTCCTTCCACCTCAAGCTTCTTCCTTTCCCGCCACCCTTCAATTCTTTAGGGCTTGAAAGATCTCGAGGGATCTTTCGCTGGTGTTGCCTCTTTTGGCGTGGTTTCCATTCTTGCTTCTATAAATTGGGGGAGGGCTTCTTCGAATGGGGGATTCTGAGGTGCCCAATTGGCTAAAGTCCCTCCCTTTGGCCCCCGAGTACCGCCCCACCGAGACCGAGTTCGCCGACCCCATCGCCTTCATCTCAAGGGTCGAGCAGGAGGCGGCCGGGTATGGGATCTGCAAGGTCATCCCTCCCTTGCCCAAACCGTCCAAAAGATTTGTCTTTGCCAACATCAATCGGTCGCTGTCGAGGATCCCCGACCTGGGCCCCGGCGCCAGGGGGTCTTGCGGCGGGGGGAGCGAGGAAGTGGGGGTGTTCACGACGAGGCACCAGGAGCTGGGGTCGAGGCGGACGAGGGGTTCGGTGCACAAGCAGGTGTGGCAGAGCGGGGAGGTCTACACGCTGGAGCAGTTCGAGGCGAAGTCGAAGGCTTTCGCCAAGACCCGGTTGGGGGTTGTGAGGGATGCGAGCGCGTTGGTGGTCGAGTCGCTGTTTTGGAAGGCCGTGGCGGAGAAGCCGATTTACGTCGAGTACGCGAACGACGTGCCTGGGTCTGGGTTTGGGACGCCGGAGGAGTCTCTCCGTCGGGGTAACTCGTGCTGGAGTAGACGCAAGAGGAAGTTCGGCCGTGGTGGGCGGAATTCGGTTGGAGGTTCTTTGTATGGGGCAGACGGAAGAGTCGCTGAAAGGCCGTCAATTGTTTCTAGTCCTTGTACTGACTTGGAAGGGACAGCGGGTTGGAAGCTTTCGAATAGTCCCTGGAATCTCCAAGTGATTGCCAGATCTCCTGGGTCGCTGACGCGCTTCATGCCTGATGAAGTACCGGGAGTGACTTCTCCAATGGTTTATATTGGGATGCTATTTAGTTGGTTTGCGTGGCACGTGGAGGATCATGAGCTTCATAGCTTGAACTTTCTCCATACTGGTTCACCGAAGACTTGGTATGCTGTACCAGGGGAGTATGCATCCACATTGGAGGATATTGTACACATGCAGGGTTATGGAGGTGATGTTGATCGCTTAGGTAACCAGCTATTCTGTCAGAAATCTGTAAAGATTGTTCATTCATTCGACTTATTTTGGTTTTTTTTATGTAGCCGCATTTATTAGTTTGGGGGAGAAGAGAACTTTATTTTCCCCTGAAGTTCTTGTTGCATCTGGGATCCCCTGTTGCAGGTGAACTCCGGCATCTTCATGTTGTTTGCATTCGGCAGTGATCACATCTACATATTCTGGTTTAACATAGGATAATGCTAGCCTTGTGATATCACACTGTTGCTATCTGCTATTTTGCTTCAGGTTAGTCCAGAATCCTGGTGAGTTTGTGGTGACATTTCCGAAAGCTTACCATGTGGGATTTAGCCACGGTAATTCTCCTTTAATCTTATATTCTTTTATTCCTGCTGGTAAATATGAATGAGTTTCTTCCATGTAAACCTTTTTTTTAACATTTTATGCAGTGAAATTTCTTAGAATATCAAGTGTTAACTTTTGTATATTTTTTATATTTTTCTAATATATTATTATTCTAAATCTTCTAGGCTATAGCTTTTCACCTATTTGTCCATCAATTTCAGACAAAATAAGATGCTAGTAATAGTTTTTTGGGTTTTGATGTTCGTTAGTTCTCGATAAGATGGCATATTGTCATTCGGAAAAATGTAATCCTGAAAACCTAGTGTGGGAATGTTAGGTAAAATGTAGCATATGCCCATTAGAAACTCACATAATTCTGCAAATAAGATGGCATCCTCTCATGTTACTATGCTCTAGGAGTGTACATGGGTCGAGTTAGGGGTGAACTCACGACCCAATCCATATTATTTGGGTTGGATAATTATAGACCCATACCTAACTCATATCTAGTCCAGACTCAATCCAACCTGATCCACAAACTTTGGGTTGAGTCGGGTCAGTTCTCAGGTTTTATAGAATATGAATTTTACACAAAACAAAGACATGGACTTTCAATTAGAGGACTATTCTAGTTCATGTACACATAATTTTCTTTGTATAGACTGATCATCTTCATTTCTTAATATTTTCTTCAAGTGGTGATTCTCTTCATTTAGAAATTTCACTTGTTCTATTCTATCATTTGTATAGATAATTTTATTTTTTTCCTTTGTTAAAGAAAGTCAATTAAGAATTTTCAAGTAATACCTGAAGATTATATCATGGTATTCAGAAGATTGCTAAAATTCAGAAATCACATGGTATTAACTATTAAGCAAGCAGATTGAAGATTATACCATGGTATTCAGAAATTCAAAAATTCCACTGTCCAAATTGGCATTTAGAAATTCAGAATTACATAATAAACACAATTACACATGAGTTTAAATGATTCATACATATCACAAAAATTTAGAATAACCACAAGAATGGAAGAAACAAGACGATCAAAACAAGGCTTCTATTAAGGAGTCAATCGAACTATTTCATTTCACAAAAGCTAATCATGAAAAACTTTAATAGTTTCTTGAATCATCCAAGCATAGAAATAAGGAAGAAATCAGCAAGCACGAATTGTGAAACCTAACACAAATCTTTCAGTAGACTTCTAAAAAAGGAAAAAGGAGACAACAAACACGAGAATATCATCAAAAGAAAGGAAATCATATCGAACGATTTCCTTCGCTGAATCCTAAGATCTCCCCAAATCCTAGAAATCAGCAACATACGATCAAAGAAAATCACCTGCACAAACCAAAGTTTCCAAAGGCTTGCCGCTGTGGGGTGTATCCATGTGGGTTGTGGATGTGTAGGGTGGTGTGACCATGTCGTCATGGGTTGTGTTGTGGATGTGTAGGGTGGTGTGACCATGTCGTCATGGGTTGTGTTGTGGATGTGTAGGGTGGTGTGACCATGTCGTCATGGGTTGTGTTGTGGAAGGAGGAACGAAGAAAATCACCTCGCAGACAAAGGTTTCCAAGGACTTGCCTTCGTGGGACGTGTCAGTGTGGGCTACAGAGGCGTGGAGTAGTGTGGCCGTGTTGGTGTAGGGTGTGTCGATGTGGATTGTGTTGTGGAAGGAGAAACGAAGAAAATCACCTACACAGACAGAGGTTTCCAAAGGCTTGCCTTTGTGAGATGTGTCGATGTAGGCTACGGAGGTGTGGAGCAGTGTGGTTGTGTCATCGTGGAGCGCGTCGATCTATGCTGCGCTACGAAAGGGAGAAGGGAGAAAAGAGATGAAGATTATCAGATGTTAAGTTTAGACTTTTATAAATAAAAAATTATATATATAATATGTATTTATAAATATAAATAAATAATATTATATATAATTATATATATATGCCTTTGGGTTCGGGTCATGTAGTCAATGTTTTAAACTCATACCCAACCTAGAAAGTTCACGTTTAGGATTTTCCAACCTATACCTAACCCATGATAAAAAAAATTCGACCCAAACCAACTCACACAAGTAGGATTGGTTCAACTTTCAGGTTATCTTAGACCTATGTACACTCCTACTATGCTCCTCTTGGAGTCATGACGTTGTAATGGGTATATTGCTGTTGCAAGAAGTGGTGTCCATGAACCCGCAGTTTGGAGCCTGTACTCACCTCCAATGTGGTGGTTGGCCCATGTGATTTATCGATCATAAAAAAAGGACCTCTTGCTTATTCCATTGTACTTTATTATATGTCCTTTGAGATGATTACTTTATTATTATTATTTTAACATTTTGGTGGATATCGTTTGGTCTCAAATAGAGTGGTTTTTTTTAAATTATTCTCTTTTTCAGTTTTGATAATTAGCTAATTTCTTGGGAGACCTCCTTTTTACAATATTGAACAGATTTAATATGCACACATGACGAAAACAAATATAAATAGACATGCATAGAATTTGAAAATCCATACGTGCATATTTCAGACATTGCATATGCAAGTTTAATCTGCACACTTGAGTGAAAACATCTATAAATAGACATGCATAGGATGTGAAAATCTATTTGTGCACATTTCACTATTGTACAAGAACATTGCATTTGCAAGTTCAATCTGCACACGTAACAAAAACATCTATAAATAGACATGTATAGAATGTGGAAATCCCTATGTGCATATATCACTCTTGCACAATACAAGACAGACATTGCATTTGCATAGTGTAGGTGGAGAAAATGAAATTATCTTTATTGATGATAGGAGTTACACATATATAGGGACATTCAATAAATTGATATCTAATAATCGAAATAGACTAATAGCTAATTAATAAGTCTAACACTCCCTCTCAAGTTGGAACATATATATCAATCATATCTAACTTGTTACAAAGAGAATTAAATACACCAACACATAGTCCCTTTGTGAAAATATAACTAATTGTTCTGAAAAGTAAGTGTGGAGAGTAGAGATAATTGCTTTTATCACTATATCACGTACATAGTGACAGTTAATCTCAATATATTTTGTGTATTCATGGAAGGTTGAATTGTTAACAATCAAGATAATCATTTAGTTGTCATAATGCATAATCATGGGAACATCTATAATAAAAACAAGTTCTATCAAAAATGACTTGAGTTATACCATCACACACGTTGTCTACATTATGGAGTAATACTCTGCCTTAGCATTAGATTTAGAAATAATGTTCTGCTTTTTTCTTCGCCAAGTAACAAGGATGCTCCCAACATATGTGTAGTAGCTTGATGTGAATTTCTTATCTTCTCAATAAACTTCAATCTGCAAGTGGCCATTCTTTCTGTAATTAAGGTCATTTCTTGGAGCATTATTGATGTAGGCTAGAACTCGCATTGTTCTTTGCCAATGAGCCATCCTAGGTTCATACATAAACTGACTGAGAAGTCCAACTACATATGAAATGTCAGAACGAGTGGTAGTTAAGTAAATTAACTTCCCAATCAGATGTTTATACTGACTCTCATAAGAATTATTCCAGAAGGCAAAGGTAGGGCTCTGATCTATAGGAGAATTCTCGGGTTTACAACCCATAAGTCTAGTTTCTTGAAGTAGATCTAGTGTATACTTCCTTTAAGACAATGTCATGTTTTGCATAGGTAAACTTAATACCTAGAAAATAGTTGGACTTTCCCATATCCTTGGTAACAAGGTGAGTCTTGAGCTACTTTTACCTGTTAATAAGATATCATCAACATATACTGTTAGAATCACACAGTCTTTGGTGTCTTCCTATAAAAGATTGTAAAAGACTAAATAATTCACTATACATCTCTAGAAGTCACTGTTTGTAACAACTATGTTGAACTTTTTAAACTATGCTTATGGACTTTGCTTGAGATTATAAATCACTTTTCTTAGTAAACACACACGATCTTCCCTTTGAGTAACATATTTTGATAGTTGCTTCATAAGAACCTGATGAGATAAATTATCATATAGAAAAGCATTGTTATTATCAAGTCGACAAAGTTCCCTTGATTAATTTGTGACAATGGATAGGAGAACTTGTGTAAAGTTGAGACGAGCCACAGGTAAAAAGGTGTCTGTGTAGTCAATGTCATATATCTGTGTGAAGCCACGAGTAACCAAAGGAGCCTTGTACTTGTTAATAGATCCATTTGGCATGTGTTAATTATGAACATTTATCTACAAGTGACTATGTTGATATCTGCATGGCGAACAATCTAGTCTCAAGCACCACAAGACACCAATGTTTTCATTTCATTATCCATAATTGCCTTTCAATGAGGAACACAAAATGCTTCCTGGTGGTTCCTAAAGGGGGTTTGTGTCATCAGAATTGAAAGAAAACCAAATAAAAGAAAATTAGTTTTCCTTTGGCTACTTTTTAAAGTGGTGTTTGTACCTTTATTGGAAAAGAAAACGGTTTCTGTGTTCGTTTTTAGAGTATAAAGGCTAAGAAGACATTCATTTCTGTAAGCATAGGGTAGAATCTCAATGGAAATACATCTCCATCTCTTTCTTTTTCATCCTCCTTCTCCTTCACGTTTTTCTTCTTCCTCCATTCTCTTTACCTCTCCATCCATGTCTCTAGTTCACACTTTCGTCGTGCTTTTCGGTCACCCAGGTCATCATCGTCATCCATTTCTACATGAAGTTGAACAAATTCTCCCCAACCTTCATCGCCAACCTCTCCACCTCACCCTGCATCTACCACCTAGGGCAACGTGGCAAGGTCCTCCACTGAGACCCCGATCTTGGCTCCACCACTAGATGTTGCCACCTTCGTGTTTGTGAGCAGTTATTGACCATTAGGTCCAACAAGGGTCTGTTCGGTAAGGTCGGGCCAGGGGAGGGTGAGAACAGTGGAGGGTCGAGTGACATGGATAGCGTCACAGAAGAGGAAGGTGGAGGCATGGGACTGGACGTAGACGACGAGGGCTTTATCGGGGGTTAAGGTGAGGTTGTTGAGGATGAAGATGCAGAGTTGCTTGATGCGGTTGTGGGCTTCGTAGCTGGGGAAGAAGGTGGCGACGTCGAGGACCCAATGGAGTGGGTCGATCTGGGTGAAGGACGAGGCATCCATCAGGAAGCTGTGGTTTGGAAACACCACCTTGAACATCACCTAGTTATAAGTTTTTGATGGCATGTTATGTTGTGACCACTGGTAGTTGCAGATGTACGAAATGATCGTTATACTATTTATTTCCAATGATAAGTACAAACATCAAAAATTTGATCAAATGAAAAATAAATTTCGTTGGTTTCTGTTTCCTTTTAACTATTATTTTCCATTTCTTTTTGTTTTCAAGACACAAACAAGTCCTAAGAGTAGATTCTGTGAAAATAGATTAGACAAATAGATATGACAATGTTATGAAAAGAAGGTAAAAATTGGTCCTAAGATATAAAAGGAGAGATAGGATGAATGATGGTGGAACGCTTATCCTTTAGTATAGTAATAGATACATCAAGGTTTAATGTAGGTGGATCAACAAACGTGTCGGAGAATGATTGAGCTTGAGGTGGTTGCTTACAACGATGATAAATCTGCAAGGAATAAGACAAAATTTGTTCCATAATAGGAGAGTTAATTATCTGTGATCGAATACGCAACACTTGGAGGTAAAGGAATACTATTTGGAGGAGAATGACAAAACTTAAGTAGGATGTGGAATTAAAAAAAGTAACATATGTAGAAACAATGTAATGACGACTAAGTGGATGAGAACATTGATATCTTTTTTGAGTTTTAAATTACCCAAAAAAAACACATTTAATGGATCAAAGCGATAGTTTGTCTAGATAATAATAGATCATAAACAAAATTAACACACCCAAACACTCTAGGAGGCAAGGAAAATAATTCCTCGAGATGCAAGCGTTTGAGAGGCACTTCACCACTAAGAGGAGTGGATAACATTCTATTAATAAGATAAAAAACAATAAGGAAAGTATTAGACCACAAGTCTGCATCATAATGGTGTGTGTAACATTCAGAATATGTCGATGTTTCATTCAGTCACACCATTCCTTTGAGATGTATTAAGACAAGTAGTTTGATGAAGAACACCAAAAGTAGTACAGTAATTTTGAAAATTAGTTAGAACAAATTCAAGTGTATGATCAACACGAAAGATTGTTGGGGTAATAGCAAATTGATTTGTTATTTCTGTAAAAAATTTCTTTACTACATGAAGGACATAAACATGATCTCGAAGAAGATAAACCCAAGATGTAAGAAACAATAAGGAAAGTATTAGACCACAAGTCTGTATCATAATGGTGTGTGTAACATTCAGAATATGTCGATGTTTCATTCAGTCACACCATTCCTTTGAGATGTATTAGAACAAGTAGTTTGATGAAGAACACCAAGAGTAGTACAGTAATTTTGAAAATTAGTTAGAACAAATTCAAGTGTATGATCAACATGAAAGATTGTTGGAGTAATAGCAAATTGATTTGTTATTTCTGTAAAAAAATTCTTTACTACATGAAGGACATAAACATGATCTCGAAGAAGATAAACCCAAGATGTTTATGAATAGTCATCAACAAATACAATATAATATTTATAATTAGACACAGACGACACTCTAACAGGATCTTAGACATCAATGAATCAACTCAAATAGACTCTGATTAGTAGTAAGACTAAGACGCCTATAGGTAGCACGACGATGCTTATCTGACTGACATAATTCACAAATAAAAGGACTAACAAAAATCCAAGGTAAAGTTTATCAAAGCTTACGATAAAATGGGTGATCCGAGCCGACAATGCCATAGTAAAGATGACTCCAATGTAGATTCAACAAATGCTAATCTTCGAAGTATCTCATCGTGAACAAGCAGGTACACATCATTTCTATGCTCATGGTCCAAATCAATCCTCTTCTTCATCTGTAAATCTTGAAAGACACAATGAAAGGGGGAAAAAGTTACACAACAATATAATTATTTTATAATGGCACTAATAAACAAAAGGTTCCCAAGAAAATTATGAACATGAAGGACTTTGTCAAGTGTAATATGAGAAGAGGCACTAACAACACCTTTCCTAGATACTAGACAGGTTCATACAATTGAGAAAAGATGGGTAAAAAGGTCTCGTGTACTTGACATGTGGGAGGAAACACTAGAGTCGTTAATACAGGAATTGTCCTTAGAAGTAGGGGTGGGCACGGTTCGGTTTGAGACAAAACCACAAACCAAACCATATAATTCGGTTTGAACAATTTTCAAACCGAACCGAACCATTTTATCTATTGAAACCAAACCAAACCAAACCATTCAAAATCGGTTTGGTTCGGTTCGGTTCGGTTTGTGATTTAACCATTTGATAAAACATATAGAAAAAATATAAAATGTTGATTGTGAAAAATGAAAGAATATAACTAGATATGAGATAAAATAACAATAACCACATCTAGTACTGTGAAATTTAAATAGAAATCATGATTCCTAGTAATATGAAATTTTCATGTATCATGTTATTATAGAATTACAATAGTAAAGTTTATTGACTGTAAGAATTAAATATAAAACAGTCTGGTAAAAGATACATAAGAATGACTAAAAATGTTTTTATTTAATTTCTAATAATAATCAGTTAAAAAACAACCTAGTAAAAGATACATAAGAATGACTATGATTCGAGCCATGGTTCTAAAAGATACATAATTATATTCTTTTAAACATTTAATATACATATTAACATATATAGTTTATATTAGGTTCGGTTCGGTTTGGTTTGGTTAAACCGTCCTTGAAACCACAAACTAAACCATATGGTTCGGTTTGTAGATATTTCAAACCAAATCAAACCACTGAATTTGAAAAATCGAACCGAACCACTAAAAATGGTTTGGCTCGGCTCGGCTAACCGGTTTGGGCAGTTTGGGTATCCTACTTAGAAGATAGTAAGGCACTAGTATCTATGTGGTAGAAGCAGGTGATGCTGTAGTAGTGAGTTGGTTGACTTGTAACTACATAAATCGATCATAGTTAGCTTGAGAAATGGATATCGTCTAAGTAGGTTAATCTGTAGATGATGTAATGAAAGATGTATTTGTAGTAGCATGAGCAGAAGAGATATGTAAGGGTTTGCCAAACTTTACCCAACACCTAGCAAATCGATGGCCAAACTTGTCACAATGCTCACGCTAAGGTCATCCTCCCTTCGTAAAACGACCACCACGACTGTGGCCATGGCCACGATCACGAGAAGAAGCAACCATCAATTAGTGTAGCATTAGAAATTCGTAAAACTCTAGAGAAGGTGAATTGTAAAGAAGGAACGATCTCAACACCAAGAATCTGTCTCCGTATCTGTGATCCCAACTTTGGGTAAAGATCAGACATAAATGTAGCAATGGAGAGCTCCTCACGATACTCCCTTATTTTGGAGATAAACCGTCACAAAGGATTGATAAATCTCTAACTCATTTAGAAGTGTACGTAAGGATATGAAGTAGTTCTATACTGAATGGTCGGCCTAGCGAATGATAAAAATCTGCTCATATAACTCATATATCTGAGAAATATTTTTCTCATGTCCATAGGTGTCTCTGGAAGTATCCGTACTGTTGACAAGTCAAGATATAACGGTACAATCATCAACAAATTAGTCTTTATAAGCAGCATCCTTGACATCAGGAGGATTATGTTCTCTAGACATGGAGAAGGAGACCATAAAAGTACCAATAACAGCAGCAACATGATCTCATCAGAGATAAACAATAGCAAAAAATGGTATTACAGTGTCACATATAACTTTCCGAACTTGCAGTCTCAAACTGGGGCACTAAAAGGGATAAAAACAACCTCCCAAACATGCAGGCTCAATCTGGGAGCATCAAATAGAAGAAGAGGGACGTCGACAGCCTACATCATGTCATAAAAAAAAATCACTAGTAGGGCTGCCAAGCTGTCGGAGATGTTGGGAAGACCCGATGGGTTGGAAAACCTGCCCTTTTTTGTCCACCGGAGGTGGAGGAAGCCCTGGAGGGGCTGGCTGGTGGCAGAGGAGGTCTTAGAGGAGCCTGGTGTCGCTGGAGGAGAGGCTGGAAGGTGGTGGGAGGGCCGGCAGGAGGACTGGAACCGGTGGAAGACCCACGCCGGTGGTGGGGAAGAAGCCTCAGGTGTCGACAGCTGCTGCTGGTGGTTTGGCGGCTAGGGTTTTCCCCCCCTTTTTTCAAGGATCCTTGCACATGATACCTTGTTGGTGAAGAAAATGAAATTATCTTTACTGATAATAGGAGTTACACATATATAGTGACATTTAGTAAATGGATATCCAATAACCCACATAGCTTCCTGCATATGCCACAATTTTCTCTACTAGATCTGCCTGTATGTTTGTTGAAGTGGTGGTTCAATCTTCATCACTTTGCCACTTCTATGGGTAACAAATTAGTAAGATTGAGATGTTTCCTATAATCCTGTGGTTCATGATACATTTTAATTTAACATACCTAGGTCCTATCTAAATTCAGAGATAATTATCGAATATTACAGATGTAAAATTGAGGTTGTTAACAACAAACACTGAGAATGTAAAATTTTTCATATTGATGCATTTGAAGTAATTTTTTTAATTGAATACCAGTAAAATGTAGATTCAATGATGCTTGCCTAATGTGAAAAGAAAATGTTTTGGTACACTATTTGGAATTTGTTTGGTTGAATATCTTGTAGCCATTTCTTAAAGTGCTACTGAGATCAGCATTCAAGCAAATGACAAGCTTTAGGAGTTTACATTTCCTGTATGTCTTGTTATAATTGCCTTGGTTACTAGTAAGCTCCTCAAGTCTAGATATCTTTCAACTGATCTTTGATTTTGCAAAGCACATCTGATTTTCATGAATTTACGTACTTTCTCCGTAGTCTATCTTTTAGAAGCCTTGACATTTTTCTTTGATATTTATACATGTATATTAAGAAACAGGGCCTTCTCATTCTGAATAATCTTTCCATGAGTGTCCTGTTACTGTTTCTTGTTTCTCATGTATGTATTTGAAGAACAGGTTTTAATTGTGGGGAAGCTGCTAATTTTGCAACCTCAAAGTGGCTCAAGGTGGCCAAAGAAGCAGCTGTTCGTAGGGCTGCCATGAGTTATCTACCGATGCTCTCGCATCAACAGTTGCTCTACATGCTTGCAGTGTCCTTCATCTCTAGGTCAGCTTATAAAACCTTACATATTTATGTTTGATTTTTATCTTTAGAAAACAAAGATGATTGTTTTGCTTTAAATATTAGAAAATGTGTAAAACCTTGGTAGATTTTGCATGTATACAGTGTGCTTAATTTTTTTTGTTGACAATAAGTTTTTGTCCTCTTCTAGAGGTTTCATCCTTTAGTATTGTTTCAGTCTGTAGTCCATTTGAAATAGAAAGTATGTTGTGTACTTGTGGAAAGATGGTAAAAAGAGAGACCCCTGAAGGGCCATCAAAAGCATAGTCTTTTTAACCTCTTTTAGAAATGTGATAGCAAGCAACTTTTCTCATTTTGGAATGGTTGCTTTCCACATAATTCTGTATGATATGCCATGAAATTTTAATTATTTTCTCCAAAATATCCTTGAAATATGATTGTTGAGAATCATTAGCTACTTCCTAGATTATGTCATTCTTAGGTTTGACATCCTAAAAGTATTGCTCTTTGATACAATTTTAGTAACCTCAGTGTTGACATCAAACTTATGTACAATGCTAATTCACCAATAAAATGATAGTGATTATCATGTATTATTAGATCCAGATAATTAGAGGATCTAGAATATTTAGACTGGAGAAAATCAAAATTTGAATTTTAGGCAGTCCAGAAAGAAAATATTTATTAAAAAACATCAGAACAAAGAGAAAAAAAATCAATCTTGACTGCTTCATATGCTCTTGACTGGGCTGAGGTCTTTTTAGATTGTTTTGTTTTTATTACTTTACCTGTCAGGTTTTGGGTTGGGTTAGATTAGCTTGGTTGAAATCCAACTCATGTTGGTCAAGTTTCGTTGAGTTAGTCCGGCATTTGAAATTATGATTTAAAGAGTCAAGATATAGTTTTCTAATTGATCATATGCTGAATGGCTTTAGTTCAGTCTTGACTGAATGCTGCTTCTGTCATGCTTCTTGTTGGAATCAGTAGTAGCATTTAAATTAACCACCTGAGCCTCCATAAATTTTCACTTCAATTCTTTCTATCGGTGTCCGAACTTGTTTGATGGGGGCACCTGATCCTAATTCTTTCTCCAGTTTGAATCTGCTGGAATTATTTTAATGCCAGAGTACCTAGAGCATTCCTCCCAGGTGCACGCAGTTCTCGCCTTAGAGATCGAAAGAAAGAAGAAAGAGAAGATATGGTCAAAAGAGCATTTCTGGATGATATGACAAGTGAACACAGCCTTCTGCATTCACTACTCAGGAAGGACTCAGCTTTACATGCTGTTTATTGGGATCCTGACTTGTTGCCATCTATATGTGAAGGAGGGCCATTACAAGCATCAAGTATAAGTTGTGAATATCCTGGACCATTGATTAACAAGTGCACACAGGAAGCTATCCAGTCTGTCAATGAAGATGAGGAATCATTGAATCGTTACATTGAGAATGAGTTGCATGCAGCTGCTACGGGAGTTGAAAAGGCAACCACTGATGAGTGCCCAAAGGACGAACACCATTATAATGAAAAGGTCAACTATACAAACTTGTATGTTGAACATGATGATCTACCTTGTGGATTAGATGTTGATGCGGGAACACTGGCATGCGTTGCTTGTGGAATTCTTGGTTATCCATTTATGTCAGTAGTACAACCTTCAGACAGAGGAATGAAGGAATCTCTTGCTGCTGATATTGCATTGGATAAAACAACTGAAAATTTAAAGCTAAGAAAGTCCTTTGTATCCTCATCTGTGAATGCTAGGGAGAACTCCATTTCAGGTATGGTAGATTATATCATTCTCATCTGTTTTCTTTTTCTGATTCAAGGTTTAGTTGGAATAAAATGCTGTAGTTAGAAAGCTATTGTTCTCATGTCTTTTGAATAAAACTATGCACTGTTAATACTACTAATTAAGGTAATTGGCTTTGTGGTAAGTTGCCTAACAGAAATATTCTAAATTGCAAAGGTTGTATTTCTAAGATTATACCTGATCCTTACTCAAAAAATATAATAATTTACAACTGACTGAATAAAATTAAATGAGCTCACTCTCTAGTCTCTCCAGTGGGTCTGATTTGCTTGCGAGTTTATGTGTCGTGTTGTATCATTAGCTATCATTGTTTAGTAGATAATACATATAAAATTTTGGAAGCTTCAACTATATATTAGATTCTTTTTTGTACTTTATATATACACTTATTGGATATATCTTTCTTTATTAATCTTCATGCAGCTAATGAGGAACTCAAGGTTGAAGCTCAAAGCTTGCATGATAAGAATGAGACTGGTAGGTTATTGACACTGTTCAAAGAGTATAGTCTTACTTGGAGGCTCCTATTTTCTAAAAGTTTTTTATTTTGAACTTTTCTGTTGATGTTGGTCTCTCTGATTCTTCTAATAATTCTTTCTCAGAAGTAACCTGTGATACCAAGCTCCCAAATTGCTATTTACGTGAACATATGGAATCTACTTCGTGCTGCAGAGTTGACCAATCTATTCCTCATTGTTCAGATAATTTGTGCATCCTTGATCCTCAGTCTATCACAACTTATGATGACAGAATAAATTATCATCCAATGATACCTATTGAATCATACATATCTGACTCTGTCGTTGAGAACAATAGTCATGCTTGCATGAAAGAAGTACCAGTTAGTGCCTCAGATGGAAAACATTGTTTGCATAGCGTCAGGGAATTTAATGGAATTGGAAGCACTGGTGATAACAATGACCATTTTCAAGAAAATTCATATGTTACAAACACTTTGAGTAGAGAAAATCCTAGTGAGACTCATGAAGTACTTGGTGCTGATGTTGTTGGAAACGAGCACAATCTAATCAGGTGGAATACATCCGATTTGTTGTTGAGGCCAAGAACATTCTGTCTGCAGCATGCCCTTGAGGTACAGGAGTTGTTGCAGCGCCAGGGTGGGTGTAATTTACTCATTATTTGCCATTCTGGTGAGTCTGCTTACTTTTAAGGCATGCATCCATTTTTAATGCTTTCACTTTTCTTTGTTTATCAAGACTAAATTTTAGTCTCCCCTTCTCTAAAGTATGCTACATGCTGCCCATGGAGCCTTCCTCTACACATGGAATCACTTTAACTCAAGTGACAATATGTCTACCTTGTTTTCTTTGGATCTAAATGTATCAGCCCTTTTTTAATGTTTTCACATATTGCTGTTGTTTAGAAATGTGGCATGTGGAACACATTTAATTGTGTAGGCATATGTGGGGGATAATGCTGTCTCATATTTACAAATACTAAAAAATATGTATACCGAACGGAAATATAGAGAATCTATAATATTAATGGAACTCCCCCTCCCTCTCAAGATGGACCGGACCTCTTGTTGACTGTCCCAATTTGCCCTTTATTAAATTACTAATTATCAAAACTTGATTGATTTCATTAGTACGAAATTACCAATAATAATTCAAATCTGTTTAAATTTCAAAATTGAAATCCTTACTAAAGAGCAAACATGATTGATTTAAGTAATAAAAAAATATCAAAAAAGGGTCAATCCTGTTTAAATTTGAAGATTGAAATCTTTCCTAAATTAAAATTCAAATCTCATTACTGTCATGATTGTCATGTTAATAAAGGTAATAACCTGTTAGAAGTCATATACTGTGTACGATCATTTGTCAAAGGAGGAAATGTTTCTCACCCGTGTACATTTATATTCATATTTATGTCATTCTTCCATGGCAGGTCAAACAGAGTAGTTTTTATCTTTAAGTAGTTATTAGTTATCATTTTACTGGTACTTATTAAGGCTTCAAGGCGTTGAGCTTGGGCGCCTGGGTGCCATTAAAAAAATTAAAAAAAAATTATTCTCAGTAGTTTTATTATTTATGTTATATATTATTAAATGCAATTATGCATTGATATCTCTATCCTTAATTAATCCCTAAATGACATTGAAATATGAAACAAATGACAAGATAACAATAAAATATAATAAGATTAACATCAAAGCATCAATATAAATGCACATTAACATCTAAATAAGTTAAAAACAATGAAGTTTTAAACTTTTAATAAGTCTTAACAAAACAAAACAAAAATATAAGATAATATAATCCCTGTTTATATTTGAAATCCTCATTTATATTCCTGAAATCCATAATCAAGATCCAGATAATTCAAGAAACCCTAGGTGTTTTAACGCCTAGGATGTTATAACACCTTGGTGCCCACCTCAGTAAGTATGATTTTACTACATGCTGGTGTAGGTTACACAAGCGTGAACATTTATTTCTAGGGAAGCCAACCTTATTTTCTGCGATAAGAAAATTCAGGGATGTGGTTTATTTTTTTAGTGCACACCATTTTCTTGAAATTTCCAGCTGTTTACTTTTCAAAAACTTGTGGAAAATTTTCAATTATATACATAGCAAAATTTTTTACTGCCTTATCAAGTGAATGTGAACTGGCGGTTGAGGTTCAGTTACTACTAGTTAGTTATTCAAATTTCTTAGCAGCAAAGTGCAATTCCCTTTGCTGACTCTAATTTCTGCAGACTATCTCAAGATTAAGGCTCAGGCTATATCTGTTGCAGAGGATATTGGTGTCCATTTTGATAGTGTAGACATTCCAATTGAAATTGCATCTAAAGCAGACTTGGATCTGATTAATATGTCCATTGATGATGAAGAATGTGTAGAGCATATTGAAGATTGGACATCGAAACTGGAACTAAATCTGCGAAACTGTGTCAAACTTAGGAAACAGTCGGCGGTCAAACAAGAAATGCTGTCATTGGCTCTGAGACGACTTTTTTCTGATCCCATCCCTCTTTCTGTTTCTTCAAGTCTCAAGTGGCACTCTAGAAAATCTCGATCTCATAACAAAGGAGCAAGTCTCAACAAGTGCAGATTGCTAGATGGTACGAACAAAAAGGAAGATTGTAAAATGAACAACCAGAGTGGTGCTTCTGAAAAAGATCAAATAAATACAACCCATGAAGACCAACCAATGGATATGGCAAATGCAAAAAAGCGTCGTGGCCGTCCCAAAAAGCTATCAACTGGGAAGTTGCAATGCGTGAATGAGGCTGCCATGGCTGGCAACAAGGATGATATTGACAAAGAGAGATGCTCACCTGGCTACACAGCATGTGACTACACAGAATTATATGAAACTGATGAGCTCTGTTCTGTTTTCACTCCTGGAAGCTCTGAAATGTGTAAAGAGACTCATGAAGTATCACTTGGTGGAAGGTCTGCATTTCCTGGTGATTACCCAGGTGCTATTAAATTGGGTGTGGAAAATGAAGTGGCAGGGGCTAATGATGCAGTAGATGTCTCTGATTCAGTAAAAGATTTTTCTTCATCATTTGAATGTGCAGATATACATCAAGATACCCTTTGCACAAATGCCTGGCCACATGATGGCGAGGTTGGTAGTTTAGTTGAATGTGAAGTTCAGCAAGACATGGCACTTGATGGAACCAAGATAGAAGAAGAGGTTTCGATAAATGAGTCCATGGATTTTGCAAGTGTGATTGATAATTCTGAAATGCTGCTGGAAAGACAAACAGCAGCTAAAAGACAAGATAATACTTGTACTGGTGATGTGGATATGGAGGTTGCTAATTCTGGGATGCATCGAGAGACTTCTGGTGATATAGACACTCTCATCAAGTCTGGAAAATGTGACACATCAGAATCGGCTCAGTTGACTGCTATAGTCTTACATGGTGGTGGTTGTGAACCATGCCAGAGGAAACATATTGGAGAAACTAACAGGAATGCCATGGGGGCAGGTCATTTTTTTACTGCTGGCACATCAATAAAATGTTATGTAAGAAGGAAGAAGGCTGCAGAAAAGGCTAACTTGACTTCCACTTTTTTTGATTCAGTGAAGTCGTCACCTTGTGCTGCCAGTCTTGTGAGTCAAGGTTGTGAAACACATCGGATCATCTCAACCACAGAGAAAGAAGCTCAAGTTCAAGGTGGCATTAGCTCGATGGAGAGAGATGATGGACATTTTAATGTTTTAGATGTCAAGCAATCTGAGAAATTTAGGAACAAAAGAAAGCGAGAAATAGATCAGTTAAGAAGTGATCGGTATGATTTTGGTGGCTTTGTTCGCAGTCCATGTGAAAGGTTGAGGGCAAGGACTGGACGAGCCACTTCCAAGATGCATGACAACAGAGATGAAAAGGTTGGCAGTAGGAACATGCTAAAGAGATCGAGTACTGTGGTTGCCCAAAACAAAAAGGCCAAGGTTGATGGAGAATATGGTTGTGACCTCGAACGATGCCATATGAAATTCAGAACAAAAGAGGAATTAGCTCTTCATAAACGTAACCGGTGCACATATGAGGGCTGTGGGAAACGCTTTAGCAAGCACAGGTATGCAATGCGTCATCAACGTGTTCATACTGACGAAAGGCCTCTGAAATGCTCTTGGAAGGGTTGCACCATGTCTTTCAAGTGGGCATGGGCTAGAACTGAGCATCTTCGTGTACATACTGGGGAACGACCTTACAAATGCAAAGTTACTGGTTGTGGACTAACTTTCAGGTTTGTTTCTGATTTCAGCCGTCATAGACGAAAAACTGGACACTACGTGAACCCATCATCTACTTAATTCTATACCATTTATCCATTCGGAGTTACGACCTTAGAAATCTTATGCTAGGTTTTTGTTTTAGCGACCATTCGGCCTTTGTAGGATTATTAAGATAGTCCAAAGCACAGCAATACCCGTGTGGGTCATTGCTTTGACTTTCGAACTTACGTTGTTGATAGACCGATGGCCTTAATTTGTATCTCTGCTTTTCATGTTGCTGTCTAATTGAAATATTCTTCGGTTGTATTGTAACTCTTCGGTTGTATTGTAACTCTTCCACTCAATTGTCATACACGTGCCTAAGGCAATGTAATGCTTTACGTTATTTTTCTGTTGTACTCTATATGTACCTTGCAAAAGGCAAATTAATTATTGACTATGTTTGAGACGAGAGGGACTATTGCTTAAGTTGGAATTTGGGGCCTAATGTTGCTTCTTGATTGCTATCTGCTGCTGACTTGGACTGGGGTGGCTGTTTTTAAAGTCTCACTGGGAGTGTTTGGATGAGAAACTTGAAGATTCAGTTAAGCTTCAGAACCAACGATCTGGGTCTAAATTTCATATCCATGTCGAATCTCATCTTGCCTGACTCGGGGCGTATATTGTGGAATCTTCGTGTGCTTTTATTTATTTATTTATTTTTTGTATGTGGACATTTGTCAGTACTTGGAATTTTTGGTTTGGACTTTTGCTTCGGATGAATCCGACAATGCCTAAGAATTTTACGACTAAACATTATAAAATGTATCTAGTAAGGGTATAATACAGAGAAAATATTATTCAAATATAAAAAGTGCATTTTCGTAATCTTATGCGACGAGTATGGTATGGATATTTGGAGGATGAATCTGAATAAAGATGGATATTATAGAATATGAAGAAAGTTTTTATATCTAAAACTAGGAATCAACGTAAACACATTTATTTTATATATCTAATTAAATGGAAATTAATAGACTATGAGTATTGTAATTAGAAATATATAATAATTAATTGAACTATACACCTATGTAATAGAAAAAAATTATAAATATCACGGAAATTTGAAAATTGATGTTCATATTTGTATACATGTCTACTCAAAACTGATACAAATAATTCATATTATTCCAAAAATGGATCTAAATATAAATACAAGAATGGATATTTGACATCCATTTATACCATTATTATCTAGCCTCTAACCTAACGCATCTGGTCTGCAATCACTTGATTTAGTGGTGAAGTCTCTTTGTAGTTGTACGAAAGGTCGAGAGTTCGACTCTCACAGACATTATATATATTACAATTATATTATTCCCTTCCAAGGTTCGTATCTCATGAACGATGGGAGAAAAAATTATGGAAATCCATTTCACAATGTAGGATACTAATGCTTCTCTAGAGGGGGGTGAATAGAGATTTTCCGGTTTTAATTAACTCTTTGGAAATTATTATGCAATCTGAATAATATTAAAGATTTTACACAAAAACATTCAATCACAAAGACACAGAGATTTATAGTGGTTCAGCCAACCCCAACTTAGTCCACTCCTCAAGTTCCCCACTTGAGACTTAACCCTTATATTCAATAATCTAAAATATTACAAACTACAAAAATTACCTTGTTTGTACACTTGTATTACGAATTTCTTTCTCCTCCCTGGAGAACCTCTGATTGCTTTGAAAGAGAGAGAGAGCTTTGGAGCACTTGGATTTTTTGCTCTTGCTTGCCTTGAAAAGATGTTGGAGCACTTGGAGCTTAAAGCAAAGCTTATATCGAAATATTACAACTCACTTGATCACTCAATAGAAT